>JARFNZ010006023.1:0-14918 GCA_031763405.1 Balanus nubilus
AGAGCGCATGTTACGATAACATGATCCTGAAACTGATATGATGTATCCTTGAAAGGAAGCATTTGAAGATTTTCCTAATGACTTATTATGGGGGGAGGGGGTTACCAAAATGACCTGAGCTCAGTTCACCGTCATTAGATATGCGAGATAAACAAGTGGTAGGTACTGATGCCCTTATGTAGTACTGAAAGTTTCAAATCCATTTGCCAATCATGGCGGTTGTGGCACAACCGCCAACATTTTGGGAGGTGGAGTCACGTGACCTGGACTGGTGACCTGACCTGAGATAACCTAAGGTCAAACATTTTGGCCAATGTGCACAATTGATGTTCTAATAGGTGTGCTAACTTTGGCGGCGCTACAAGTCGCCATTTTTCCGCTACTGACGAAAGACCTGATCGAGGGGGAGGGGGGGGGGGAAGAGGCGAATCCCCCTGGTAATACGAGGGTTATCATATTACACTTATAGAGATATTAGCACGACCAACACCCAATGTAACACACGATGAAGCGTATATTATTAAGAGTCTTCATCGTTCCTACATTGCATTATTACGCGTCTTCTCAACGCATCATCTTATAACGCGAGCGGTATCTTTGGACCTTACAGCCAACGTAACACAGCAAACGCTCACCTCCCGGCCACCTTGTCTGCGTTGACGTAGGGCAGGCCCGGATGGAACAGAGCATTGGCGTTGCTGAGCATCAAAGACTCGGGAAGAACAGTCACGGGGTCAGCAGCGCAGAGCATGCGCAGAGGCGAGTCGGGAGCGGCCTTCATCGCCGCTGTTGTGATGTAAAGGCAAAAATACAATATTTTATTTATTAGACGACGAGCAGTATTCATGGAAAACGGATATCATATGTGGAAATTCAGTGAAGTAAACGAAGTCTGCAGTACCTATAAAATAAATAACAGTGGGATAATGTTGAAATTATCCGACTGCATGTAACATAGTAAGCGATCGGACAAATCAGACATAACAATATTACAGGCCGCTATATTTTCCTAAAAAGTGTTATTCTTCCTAAAAACCGTTGTTCGAATACCTGTTATTCATTTAACGAGCTTCACAGGAACTACATGCCAATGATCATGCCAGTTCATTCTAACACCAGCAATTGTAACATGGGCTGCGTGTCCCATCCTATGTTACTGCAGAGGGGTTGAATGGAGCAGTTTTTGCCCGCCTCAACTACTCGTTACTCGGGTTATCTCCGTCCAGAGGGGATCATACCTACTTACCCATCTTCTTCTTGGTAGCCGTCAGCCCCTTGAGGTCAGCCACAGATTTGAGTTCGGCGTACTCCGGTCGGTCCATGTCCACTATCTGAGCGGCGGTGGCCTGAATAAACACCATAGGTCACAGGTCACAGGCGGCAAAGGTCACAGGTCACAGGCGGCAAAGGTTACAGGTCACAGGCGGAAAAGGTCACAGGTCACAGGTGGAAAAGGTCATGACCTGCAGGTTAGGTACCGGGGACCAAGTGTTGACACACTATGCAAGCATTTAGCACTAGTTACAACGTCGAAACAAACATATGACTTACAAATTCTCTTAGCTGGTAGTGGTAGCAATATTGAAGTAGTCATACAATGTTCAATAACTGCTAAAATTAGGTGCGAAGGAGCGTTCTCCTTGCAAATGGTGTATGCTCATAATTGACTGCGGTATCACCTACAATGAGCTATGAAGTCAAGGATTTCTCGAAGAAGTATTCATTACTACACTTTATCTACTACAATGTTCGCTCCGTTGATTTCCAAATAGCTAAGGTCATCTTGAAGTTGTAGCGAATATTAATGTATTGATAATTCAAGAATGTTCTGTTCGCTATGCTTCGCAGTTTACTCACCTTGTGCGCGAACATAACCTGCTGAGGTTTGTTCAGCATTGCTCCCGATTTGATTTTGTCCTTCACATTCGTCCTGGAAAAGTGCGTTTGGCGTCTATTCCCACAAATATAATTTCTACCTACTTTCACAAATCTGGGTGCCTCAATCAATCCTAACCCACCGGCAGCGGACTAAACAACTCAAAACAGGGAACAACATAAAATGATTGTAATACCACCATATGCCTAAATATTGCCCCAATAGTCACGAGCAATTTTCACGATCAACATGCAATATGTAAGGGTAACCGACAGGCGATAGGTAACCGACAAAACATTCATGGCATCAAACAATGTTAGCATTTGGAAAACATTATTTATCCACACATCTTTAATAATAACGCTTCGGTCGACATTACATCCCCAGTTTCTGGAAAGTAGTCCGATATTTGCAACCCACCATTCCTCAGCAGTTCTTCATTTTGTCAGACCTAAGTCAGTTATTTTGTTCTCTTGGCAGAGCGAGAGTGTGTTGGAAACATACAAGTCAACAAATTTTAGATATTAAATCGTAGGCTGCTTTCGAACGCGTCGCTTCACGTCTACCGCGATGCACCCCCCGGCGAAGCAGTGTCCGCCATTTTGTTTCCCTCGTCTCTCACCAGTCGCCATCTTTGATGTCGCTGACCGCAGCGGCCGACAACAGCGACCCTGGAAGTTTGGCCAGGTCCAAACCACCGCCAGACTTCTGGTACTCCGTCGACTTTGAGGCAGTCCTCGCCATCGCCCTCATCTACGACGAGACAGGCGAGACTCTCATTAAGTCAAAGGCTCAGTCATCAGGCCTAATATAGAACGAACGCTTCTGGAAATGCCAGCTGCTTTCAGGAGGGATTGATGGCGAAAGTAGTTTTGCCAGAAATTGGTGTGGCGAAAAGCCTCCAAAACCTTTCCGGCAGAATATTGGATTGCGACTTGAAGATGAGCTGCCAAACTAACATCTGGTTCTCACCAAGCGAGAACGTAGAACAAACGTTAAAGGAACGTTATTGAGAGTCATTGAGAAATAAAAAATATTTTAAAAAAAAGTTGAAGTTGTGATGTTGAACAGGCCATACACGACCACAAACACAAGAAGGGCAAAATAGGATATAGCAACATTGTTGATGGTATACTGGTACATCAATGACGTAAAAAATATGTTGATTAACGGCGCGATTAAGACAATATATCAGTAACGAACTTTTAACTGTACATTACCCGATTTCTTATGTCTATCATATCCGGACGTCATCCTTGTCGTTCATAATGGCTTTATATTTTCAGATTACGCCCCAATCCAACTCTGACCTCTAAACCGTCGGCAGTAAACACAAGGATCGCTTTGGAAAGGACACGGCATTGCTTCCCTCTCCAGATGAGCGATCACCTGCCATGTTCGTCTTACCTATAAAACATGACTGAACCGGTGAGAAACATCCTTCATTCTCACCTGTCCCGGTGAGAGTGCATCAGCGGAGGAGAGCTGAGCGACGGTGAGTTTTTTGTCCTTGATCCACATGTTGAGGTACTTCAGAGGAACACAACCAAGAGATCCGTCCGAAGCTGAAGTGATACGGAAGATCAGTGACAGGCCAGCTAATGTTCAGGGAACGAGCAGCGGCACAATAGTGGAAGGAAAAAAATGCCGAATCAGGGACAGATAGAAACATGAATGGCAGGTCCAGATGATAATATTTATAACCCAACCACATTGTCTGTACAGTGACACGAGGAATTCATCAGGGTGTCTTGATTGTGGAAGCAAACAGAACAGGTTTTATGTAATAGACTTCACGTAGCATTCATTTGTTGAAAATAGAGGAATAGAACTGGATACATTTCAAGAAACTATCTATGCATGAAATTGGAAATGCCTGTTCAAGTTTGACGTCAGATGATGCAACCTAGACCTGTAACCTAGACAGTAACTTGGACCTGCGGCAGGGGTGTAGTTTCGTATTCAATTGGGTGGGCTTGGGCCCCCCAACTTGGGCTTGAGCCCCCCCCCCCCAACTTTGACGATAAAGTGGATCAAATCTGGGGAGAAACCCGTATCCTTTAAGAGTTTGCTGGTACCTTGAGCGATTTTCCCCCACCTCAGCCCCCCCCCCCCAAACGTCTTGAGCCCCCCAACTTGCTTGGAGAAGCTACACCCCTGACCTGCGGTCTAGGTTACGTGTATCAGGTGAATTATAGGAGTGCTCCTATTAATCATCTTTGCAAGGCTGGGCTGTATACTGGTCTGGCCTGAAACCTGTTTCCACACTCCGTAACCAACCAATCCTAATAGTGAGACCATCACAGTATCAATGGTTAGCGACGACAGTTCGCCTTGCCCGAGAAGCCTACCTAGAGTTCTGACTTTCTCAGTGGTGAAGGTAGCCAAGTTCATCCCCTGCTCAGTCCGTTTGAATACGTCACAGCGTTTCTGAAATCAGTTGGCCTTTATGAGTCGAGTTGCAAGCTGAATCTGTAAAAATAACCCGAAACACCGAGACATGTGTTGACAAAAAAAAACATTTGTTTGGCAATTTCCCTAGATTGCCAAATATTCCAAATAATTCCCTGACTATGATTATGGACGTTGCTGACACTTGGCTGAACGGATACGTCATGCATGTTTCCAAATAAGATTTGAGCATATGCATGTACACTGCACACCAAAAACATTGCTGACATGCCTCCATCTTATTTCAAGTTTCAGTGCCTACCCCTCGAGCGGCGTTCTTGTTGGCGAAGATTTCGCGAAGCAGGTCCTTGATCTCGGCGTCGCGATCCCGCATGCTCGAATCCACCAGCATCATCAGATCTTCCGGCTGAACGAACATGGCTAGTTTCCTTAGGTGCCTGTTGGAAGAGCGTATATCCGGCCGATAAGACCAAAGGGAGGCGTGTAATATGGTGGAGTTGAGGTACAGAGTTGGCCGAAACCTCAAATGTTAACTAACAGGGAAAAAATAACTCATAGTTTTTTTCCTGATGGAGGTAGGTAGAGTTATCTATCTCACATCATAACCGCTATACAGATGCTTTAAGTCGGCGCTCTGTATGTCGGCTCAACTTCAGGAGCTCCAAAAACACCATTTAAAATGAGTTCTTTGAATTGTTGCAATAAAAGATTACAATACCCACGTGTCTTAAAACTCCTTGGGGTGTGCTCAGTCTGCTTATAGCCGGAAAACATCGTAGGCATAATGGGCACAATATTGTGTTACAGGCCTAATATTTTAAATTATGTAGACATACGTGGGATAAAAATAAGTAAGGTTGAATGTGCCGTAGCTTCTTCATTTTCAAGATCACATTGGAAACATTTCTTAGCATATTGTTTGAACATTTTTAACAACATACCACACTCTAGGTACTCAATCATTATTCACTGGGACGCAATTCTCCCCAGCTTCCTTACAGCCGTCTATCTAAGTCCTTCACAGAAAACTGACTTTTGGTGTCCCTTGCCCACTCTCTCACAGTGACTCACAGTCCCTTGCCTACTCTCTCACACGAGCTCACAGTCCCTTGCCCACTCTCTCACACGAGCTCACAGTGTGGGTGAGCTCTCTCACAGTGTGGGTGAGCTAGGTGTTGGTCTGACAACGACGACTGACCTCACGGGTGGTCTTTAAAGGGAGACGTCACGGGAGACAGATCTACCGTGACAGTGATCCGAAAAGTGTTTTCAGCCCCAACTACGGGTTAATTACGGGTTAAGCGACCTAATTAGCCTAGTTGGTAGGGCAGTGCTCTTGGGGGCGGGAGGACCCGGGTTCAAATCCCGGTGCCGCCAGCACTTCGAGCTGCTGTTCCCAGCTGGCTAATTCAGGTGCGGGGTGGGCTTCCGTGCATTGCTGCAGCCTTGAATAGGAGGAGCAGCCCTTCTGTAAATGGGCACCATTGTCCCGTACGAGGTGAAGGAAGTAAATAAATACATAAACGACAAGCCAGAAAGGTCTCACGCTCTGAGTTGTAGCTGAGGACTCATAGCTCCAATAAATAAATGGAGACATGCATTTGTAGAAAATGGATGACAGATTCACATCATCTTTGTTTTATCCCGCTACTTAATAATGTGCCCATGTTACAAGGCCCCATGTGCCCATCTTACGTATACAAAGACCTAATATTTTGCTATCATTCTATACATATACACGACAGGCTATTTTCATTTTACTATATCCAAAAATTAGTGGGGACGCAGTTCACAGTTGCGGTTAGTCCGACGTTTAGATAATTTTAGAGAATAAGGAACTTGACACTCTTGTGTAGGCTAGCTGCGCAGTTTTTTTTTATTCACACGGAAATTGTGACTGGAAAATGTAAAAATTATCACCGACTAGGTGCCTATCAGTGCAAGGATGGATATTCTGTAATGTTTTTCTATCATGAAACTAAAGAAACTAAGAAAAACAATCATATCACGAAATTGTTTAACCCTCGCCAGTGTAGGGGGGGGGGGGGTTGCCACCCCCTCGGTTTTTCGGGTACTCGCGTAAAAAGCAGCAGATCTCAACGAAACTTTCAGTACCTTAGTATTTATGTATTTTACACCTACCCTAAACATTGTAAAACCGTGACCCTGATGACCCGTGACCTGTGACCTTTTTCTCAAGGTCGTGTCAAGCGCAAATGGCGTTCCGCAACATGTCGTTGCTGATAACTCGCGCGCTTCCTGATTAATGTTCAGGAGTATACAAACGGGTGTTACCATATGACCCTCATGGTTCCCGATGAGGTCACGATCCCCCAAAGGTCAACCGAGGTCACTGACCTCTGATGGCCCCGGGTGACCTTTTTTGATTTTCAGAGCTTTCTAGGGTGTTTTTATGCACTTATTTCGAATTTCACACTCATTTGATACAAATACGGGTTCAAATGAGGTCATAACGTAATACAGGTCAAGGGAGGTCATTGACCTCAGATGACCTAATTTGACCTTTGATCTTTGACTAGTAATAAAGGTCAACTGACACCTGTTATGTATCAAAACGCATTCTACGGACCAAAAGGAACGTCTCGGTCTTTAGAACGAGGCTCTATCTTGATTAGAAGTCATTCTGTCGGCTAAAATAAAATTAGATGATTTCGGGTCAATGACCTGATCCCAGTGGTCACCGATTGACATAGGACCTAAACAATAGGTACTATTCGCTTCGTCTCGTCACGAGCAATACGCTCGTCTTTACCGCGAAGCTCTAGCTCAATTAGGGGCGAATCGACAGGGGGGGTTGCATCAACCCCCCTAAACGGAGACGCAGCAGTTCTGTCCTACACTGGCGAGTGACAAGGCACAAATAAATAACATACATCAATAAAGTATATCTGCTGTGTTGAAGAGACATGATCGTCTTTTCACAATTTGATGTTACAGAGCCAGTTTCTCCTATCCCAACAGTCCAGCCCGTTTTGATAAGTTCGCTCTCAATCGCTTGCAATTTTGATTTGAAGATCACTTTATTCCTAAAAAAACGTACGAAGCTAGAAAAAGTACCGCCTGGACTGAACTGCGTAAATACGCAAAATGCATAGTGAACAATTTCGAGATTCGAGACTATAAGATAAAATACTTTAAACAAAGTTTGCAAACGATTAAAGGCGAACTTTTCAAAACGGACTGTATCTTTAGGATAGGAAAAACTTGCTCCATCACACATTACATTTTAGTAAAAACATGAATATGAACCAGTTTTGTCCCATGAATTCAATGGTGTCATTTGTTTTTAGTGGTCTAGAAAGTGGTCTAGAAAAGTAAAAAAACACAATTGAAAAAATGACGTCATCAGATTGTACACATATTGGAGCCATTTGGGGGTCAAAAATAATTATATTTATTCGAATTCCGTTTTTTAAAGAACCTCATAATTTTGGATTTTGTGGCCAAAAAAGCTCGCTTTACGTTTTGCGCTCGCTCGTAATAACAAAAACTAACTGCATGTTCGGTATAATATTTAATGATGACGTCGTAGACAATGTGGTTTAGGACTATTTTAGCAGATATCAATATTTTTTTGTCTCATGAAAACGATGATAATGTTCGTGACAAAATTATCAGAGCGAAGTTGTTTCGGAGATTCTGCCTTCTGCATTTAAGTTTTCGAGTTGTATAGCTTATTATTAGAAGCTATAGGTGGGCAGAATCTGGGTGGATGTAATATCTGCTAATAACACATATAAATATCTGCACGAGCGTGAAACGCGAGTTTTTTTTCCCAGCAGAAATCTGGTAATGCAATATTAGAACCACACGGAATTAATTAAGTTCTGAGTGTTTCGTTTCTTTTAATCAAGCTGTTATCAATATCGAACACGCCACTTTTTGCTGCCCTGTCGTTGAACGTCCCGAAACCGGCTATAGGAGTGTAACATGTGCACATTTGAACTAATGTGGCTCAATATTTTGAGGACGTACCACAAATTACATTGATGCATTTTGTTAAATAGCAATTTGGAAAATATTTTGACCATGCCAATTTTTCTAAATCGGGGAATTATTTTGCAAATTTAAAAAAAGGTTTATCTTATGTATTTTGGGGGTTCAAATTTGGCTTTCTTCAGTAGTATGACACTATGGAACATTCCAATTAAGATGATGAATAGAGCTTAGCGCTTGTGCGAGGAACATTATTGTCAAAATTAAAATACGACATATCATGACCTTTTCCTCGAAGATATTTAAATAATCCAAAGTTACGGAATACTAACGTTTTTTTATAACTTTGGATTATTCAAATATCTTCGAGGAAAAGGTCATGATATTTCGTATTTTCATTAAGATGATGTATAAGTTAATCCTCTTGTTGCAAAATAAAGGTATGCAAATTTCAATGGAAAAGAAGCTTGTAAGTGTTTATAACTTTGAAACCGCACAAATGACGCAAAACATACAACCGTGATCAGCGCGGTCGATTACCTCTAAGAGGAGGACTTCAGCAAAATCCGTGACATGGTAATGTTAAATCGGCACCTTGGCTGGTCGATCTGTGCTGGAATGCCCCTCGTAAAATGGGGACACCAGGGAGAATCGGTAGACTACATTAAACGTTTCCCAAAAATATTTATGCAATTTTGGGCAATTATGTAGCACGATATTCATGCAATTTTGCGGCTAGAAAATTGAATGCAATGCCAGAATCAGACAGCGTCTGACAAAGCGTAAACTAACTATGGAAATATGTCATAACTAGTTCGAAAGACGAATCGAAAATGATGTCAGTTGTCGGGCAGAATGCGGTGCGGTGCAGGACCAATTTGTTTGGGCTCTGTATAAGCGAAACGCTTGGTGTAAGCTATGCTTTGCTAACCCGGACGCGAAGGTCTTGACTAGTGCCGGGGTGGGTTTGTCAGTCTTCTTCTTGAACTCGGACATCAATTTCTCTGCCAGGAGACGACCCTGAGCTGGCTCAAACATCTGAAAAAGCCAATCAACAAGTCAACATGAAGCAGCAGAGGTATGGAGGGCGAGGTCCAGGAGTCAGAACAGTAAACATTTAAACAAGTGAGCATCATTTTCCAGAGTCGAGTCAGTTTAATAGCAGAAGCAAAAACTGAAAGTTTCATTCCAGTTGTCAGATTTGAAATGAATTGAAATGTCAGATACAAATTAATTTTCGCAGATTGTATTCCATCATACATCATGCTGTCACAAAATTTGAAAACATATTGACAGACGTAAAGCTTTGAAAATTTTCATTGCGGTGGATTTTCACAGAACGTTGTTTCCACGAAGCACCCGACACTTCGCATTTGTGGAAGGTCATGCAATAACCCTATTACTGTAGGCATGGACAAAATACAAAACGGTCGGGGGGGAGGGGGGCTCATTCGGCGTCCCCCGCCCTTGGATCTCGGCTTCCATAAGGGATAGAAACACGAAATTTCGGGGATAGGGAGAACTTGTATGAACTCTGTTTTGTGAAGTTTTCATGACCTTAGTCAATATCTTCAAGTTCAAATAAGGTCAAATGAGACAAAATTTGCCGTATTAGGACATTGCTCCAGAAACTTCGCTTTATCTAAACAAAAAACTATGATATCTAGGAGGAATCCGCATGCGGCATTCGACCGCCCTTGAAACGCTCTTTCTTCGACGTGCAATCAGATTTGACCCCAGGTCAATAGTTGAGGCTTCAGAGGTTAAAATTTAAAAATGACTGTTTTTCATCAAAACTTTGTTCGTGAATACATTTGTATCTAGCAATGATAGGATATTAATGTTGACATCATCGTGTTTTTCCTGTCCAGGCGGTTTGAAGCATACCCATTTCGACCTGTTTAAGTCAAAACCAAAATTTGGCCTCGGATCAGGATCAAGGTCACGGTCAATTTGACCTAGGTAGGTCAAGTTACATATCAGAAGATGCGTCTTGAAACAAACACTTTGGCATCAGTTGCGAGTCTCTTCCTTTATCCTGTGAGGAGTTATTTACAAAAAAAAGTGTTCGTGACCTCCATTGACCTTAACTGAACTTTCAGAAAGTCACTGACCTTAAATTGCAACTGGGCAATCCAAAAGGGCCTAATATGACATGATACTGACATGCCTGGACTGATCCGATGCGCATAAGGAAGAATTTTATTTTTTAACCATTTACCTATAATAGTAGGTCACGCATTTGACTTAGCCTCAGGGCATGAAATATTAAGATATTGACTTGACATTTCGAATCTACATTACCCAGCATGTCCTGTCTTACATATATTCGTTTTTTTCTAATAAAAGAAAACAATGTTATACGTAAAGAAAAAAAAGTCAAGAAAAATTTTGAATTTCGAAATTACAATTTCGAAAAATTGAAATACCAATCTGAAAGAGCATGTAATGTGCTACTATAAACTATTTTTTATGACATTTTTCTCAAAAATCCAACTCTGCACGAGTGTTTAAACACGCATCGAACACGCGAGGGCCGAATCGCCTCCCCCTGACAGTAATAGGGTTAAGAAAACATCCATCGCCTTTCCAGTAACTCAGCAAGCACAGCGTCTCGTAGCCGAGTCTTGCTTCTTAACCAGCGTTTTACTAGCAAAGTTCAGCATATACCTGCATTGCTAAAATAATCTATTCAAAAGCATATGGGAGAAAGGAACTTCATCTTGTTCCAAAAAATATATTCAGCACACGAGACACAATAGCAGACACAATGCAGACTTATTACGCGTTTTCTAATAGAAGGTTACATTAGCAATCACGGCGTCTCTTAGCCGGACTTGCCTTACAACCGACTGGTATCTATCGAAGTTTAACTCTTCTGATCTACACTATAATGTAGTCTATTAAACATCTATCAACATTGAAAAACCATCGCAAACACAAAATTAGATAACTAGCCATTTTCTCAATGCTTATGTATCTACATAACTTCTATGCTTATGTCGTACAGGTAGTATGTGCAGAGGAAAGGCAGGTAACTATAACACTGTTTGGACATAAATAAGTGGAAGAACGGGCAGAATGTAAGTTTACCTGTTCCGAAAGCTCGTCCCCTTGACATTGGTCAGAAATGTCAAACACACGTCCCTGACACGGATGCTCAACAGTTAGCGTGTTCCAAAGTTACACTTTAGTACAATCATGAGATTCAATTTGGGAAGTGCACAGCAAGCTCACTGAGCTTCTGACCTCATTCGAAATTTGTTCACAATATGCTGTTTAAATGACAGTAAGTGACAACATGCCTTATCTTACAAACAAATTTGGCTTGTTCATGGTTATATTTACATGGTGTTATATTAGCTCGTTGTAAATGTCATGGGAAAGCTTCTAGTGCAATTAATTGGTCTCCATGGTCTACCAGAACATGTTATTAAGTGTTTGAAATGTATAAGGTAGGTAACTATGTGAAGAAAATGTAAATGACTGAAAGCATGAAAATAGGATGGTTCATTATGTGTATTGGTAGGTATGCTGATAGAGTAACCATAAAATATATCTTAACCCGCTATAGACTGGTCTCAGCCAAACACCATTGGCTGGGGGGAGTGGGAGGGGGGGAGGAGGGGGGCAAAAAGTGCCCTCTACCCGTAGACATCTCCGGAAACAATGATCGCAGCGAGACGCGTGAGGCGGCATTCGAAAGTCCTAAACGAGATGCATCCAAAGCAGAATCAAAATCAAAATGAGGTCACGTGTCAATTCAAGGGCAGGCCAAAGGTCAAAATCGGTTGTTTCCACGTTCCAGGTTTCGGAGACCGCAAAATTCGCAGCTCTGAGCCCCAAACCACGCCAAATTACTCTCAAATGTATGATGAAGGTACTGCATGAGTATACATCCAATGCGAAGCACGGGTTAAGGTCAAGGTTAGGTCACAGAATGCCACTTTAATCAAGGTATACGCGACTTATGCGACACGTGTTTTAATAATTTTTTAGACGTAAAATTCATTGATGACGTTTTTATCATCTGAAGTCAATTAAGTGAACGTTATAACAAGGTGAGGTCAAGGCCGGGACAGATAAGGTCAAATTTTGTAATAAGTATTTTTTAATTAAAGAGACACGTTCCTGAATCACATTTCGCTCAGAAATCCAGTGGAGACAATTATTTTGTTGTCGTTTATGGTCTAAAAATTAAGAAATCGCAAGATAAAGAAAATGACGCTATCAGTTTCCCCAAATAAAAAGGGCGATTTTTTTTTGTTTAACAGTTTTTGCTCCTGGCGGACCGAAAATGGACGAGATGCGTGCCAAAAGCGCTTGCACATTATAAATTTATCTGGGACATTTTGTTATCTGCCATCCATTGTTCAGCTTTAGCGACGGTTGTGTCAAAATTATGGACTTACCACGTCCATTGCAGGGCAAAAATGCTGCATTCCGGTGTAGGGAGAAAGGGGGTAATAGACACACCCCTGCCGATTAGAACTTGACCTTTGAGGTCAGGCCAATGACCGGAAAACTGTGCTTCAACTTTTCGGGTCATTGCCCTGACCTCAGAGGTCATCAAAAATCCCAAGACCTCAAAATCGGTTATCAACGGCTGCCTCTCGTCACAAGCAACACGCTTGTTTTTAAATCAAGGCTCTTACTCAATTAGGAGCGAACCGGCAGGGATGTGTGTATTACCTCCCTCTTCCCTACACTAGGACGCAACAGTTTTGCCATGCACTTCAAACTACACTTCGAATCCATGATTTTGACTCAACCGTCGCTAAAACCGAACAATGGATGACAAAAATAAAAGTGTCCCTGATCCATTGATCACGTGCAAGCGCTTTTTGCACGCATTGCAATCATTTTCGGTCCGCTTGGAGCAAACACTTTTTAACAAACAAAACATCACCCTGTAGAATCATTACTACGATAAAAATAAAGATATTGCTATGAAGGGTAGTCCAAACTTAGTTCTCTTACACATAATCAAATTTTGTATTATCTTAGAACTTTTGATTTTGCGATCGTTTACATTTTTGGTGGGAATTTTTAAGGATAATATTAATTAGTTTTGAAAATTCGAGATAGACATAGTATATAAAACATCATTCTACGTTTTAAGACGTTTTTTTTACTTGTATTGTGCTTTGCAAATATATTTATGACAATTAAAAACAAAACATTAAAAAGCTTTCGGCAAAAATTTGAATGTAGACAATAGTCGATATATCTTAAAATTGTTTTTGACGAACTGCTTCATTTTTTTCCAGAAGATATTAAATTGGGTTGCGATAATGTATGGTAAGTTTTGCGTCATTAGCATCATCCATTTTTGCGTTGTTGAAAATATTGGACAATGGGGACACTCCCCCCAGTCAATGGCTAGTTAATATAACCACAGAGATCTTACATAAATGAAGATGCCTTCACTTAAATCCGTGGCAGTTTACTGGAAAAAAATCTGAGCAGCATTTTGACATGGCAATAAAGGTCTAGAAATTGTAAGAATTGCCGGAGACATCCTCTACCAAGGAACTTATCGTAAAATTGTTTTCTTTTTTTCTAGAATACATTGCATACCACTTCACGATCCTTCTTCTTCTTCTTTCTCACCAGTGGTATTATTTGTTTTCAAGTATCTTTCAACCGCCTCTGTGGTCTTTGTCTCCTGACCTAGGGAACCTTAATAAGCGCAGCCTAGAATATGTTTTTTTTGAAAAATGAAAGCACCTTGAATGAATACTCCAGGTCCTCTCAAAAGGCAGCTTTATGCGTACCATATCCATCGCAACTCCTTAAAAAAATTACACTTGCTATTAAAGACAAATAATAAACGTCAACATGCAAAAAGACAGAAACCAACATCTTTGTCCCAATAACAACTAAGCAGTATTCAGTAATATAAAAACAACGTTGTATGCACCATAACGCTGTATGTCCTGTTGTCCAGCACCTCACTGACAGTGTGAAGAGCGTGTGTAGAACTGAGGCCTTGTATTGAGTGCTGTGATGCGAGTTGGAATCTAGGTACTTATCCGTAAAATCTAGGTACTTATCCGTGAAATATAGGTACTTATCCGTAAAATCTAGGTACTTATCCGTAAAATCTAGGTACTTATCCGTAAAATCTAGGTACTTATCCGTGAAATCTAGGTACTTATCCGTGGAATATAGGTACTTATCCGTGAAATCTAGGTAGTTATCCGTGAAATCTAGGCACTTATCCGTGAAATCTAGGTACTTATCCGTGAAATATAGGTACTTATCCGTGAAATTTAGGTACTTATCCATGAAATATAGGTACTTATCCGTGAAATCTAGGTACTTATCCGTGGGATCTAGGTACTTATACTTATCCGTGAACTATCAATGCCCCCATTCCCCTCCAGTGCCCGCACCCTTACTTGATACGTTCATTTTGACGGGAGACTTGTGCATACATGGTCGTTTACACTACACGTAAATATGTATATAAGTATTCACGCTCATGGTGCATGGTGATCGCACGATTTGAAGGAAGTGGGTGCATGTGTATATAATTATGTTAAAGGGAATAGTCCACCTTGAAAAAGTCGAGTGAGTGTGATAGAACGACCCAACAAAGCATGCAGATATTAGTGGCGATGTTAAAATATCCTAAAATCGACGAATTGTGAAGATATTGATGAAAAAC
>JARFNZ010006134.1:4074-14909 GCA_031763405.1 Balanus nubilus
CTGGTGTGTGGGAGAGCCGGCCGTCAGAAAGAGCCCAGCAGCAGCCGACCGCGATAACTCGCCGGGGGCTGGCGGCGGTGTTTTTGCTGGATGGTTCTCCCGACATGGATGGTCGCGGGCTGTTATCGTAATACACACAATCTCGGCTCTCCGGACCAGCAACAGGGATCATAAACATAGCAGGGGCGTTATTGGTGCCGCCCAGATCCAGACATAATGAGCAGCACCTTTTTGTTCCTTTTGAAATTATGCAGAAAGATTTCTCGCGGCCCACCACCCTCCTCCCCTGTATTCCTGATTAGAAGGCGAGGCCTGAGTGTGGCTCATCTACCCTCCACCCCTCAAACCTGCACATGACCAGCCTTCTCACAAGGAGTGCTAAACCTCCCTGGAGTGGAGCTAACACGGGCACACTGTTGGTAAGTTCTTGTCTCGAGTACCAGCCCTGTTTGTGCTCCTCTGGTGACCATCTGGCGACTTCTGTCCACGGCGTCTGACGATCTCCCCCCCCCCCTCTCTCCCCTCTCCCTCGGCAGAGTCACGTGGGCGGCTGCTCACAGGAACCCATCTACTGCGAGAACAAGTGCGGCAGCAAGGTGGCGCGGCAGATGATGGCGCAGCACCGCGCCACAGAGTGCAGCCGTCGCCTGGTGCCCTGCCGCTACTGCGCCAAGGAGTTCGTCGCCGACACGCTGCAGGTAGGACCGGTGTGGTGGTGCACGGTGTACCTGTACGCCTTACACGGTGTAGTGATGTACACGTTTCACGGTGTATAAGTGGTGTTCACGTTACACGCTGCTGCGGCTGAACTGGCGGCTCTTCTGGGCTGAGGCAGTTGATCCGGTGCTTAGCGTAGTGTATTGCTGTTACTTTGGTAATAGGGGAATGACTAATTGGACAAGTGCGAGAACAACCAGGGGACGGAAGGATCTCGGCGGTCGGCACGGCGCCGTATCAGGGCTTCAACATATCGCGGCGGGTCGGGCGACGCAGCTGTCAGGAGCACGAGTCTGATAAAAAAATAGATGTTGATATTGTCTGGTTCTTGCATGGCACGATCGAAGCGCGCAGATTTTGGTACCCGAGTGGCGCTGGCGGATGCCGCCGCGCCTGTCTGTGCAGTGTGCTGTGCCGCCCGGTCCTGTCGTGACGTCACACCTGTCTCTCCCCGGCGGCAGGCGCACGTCAGCAAGTGCACCAAGTGTCCGGTGGGCTGTCCGCACGGCTGTGACACGGCCGTCACCAGGGACGACATCGAGAGCCACGTCAAGGAGTGTCCGAACGTCACCGTCAGCTGCGCCTTCAAGGACGCCGGCTGTCGCTTTAAGGTGAGGTGCCGCGCCGTCCCCGCTGGGCTGGGTGTTGGGTCAGGTGATGGTCACCAGTTATAGTTCGGTGATACCAGAAGGCATTAGCTCTGTTTGATACGTCAGTCACTGATGTTCGCCTGCGTGTCCAGCTGAAGTTTTCAACATTGTTCCGACGACACTCTACCTGCCGGCTGCCTTGAGTTTGCCTGATGTTGTCCCTGGTGACATCTGAGCTGAGCTGACCTGTGGTCTGACCTCGGCAGGGCCGGAAGGCTGCCGTGGAGCAGCACATCGAGAGCCACTCCCGTCAGCACCTGCTGCTCATGTGCTCGGTGGTGGGCCGTCAGCAGCAGCAGATTACCGCCCTCAAACAGGCCGTGGCCAAGTCGGCCGCCAACACCTCGGGCACGCTCATCTGGAAGATCGGCGACTTCGCCGCGCGGATGGCCGAGTCTCGCGGGAAGGAGGGCCTCGAGCTCATCAGCACCGCCTTCTACACCAGCCTGTACGGCTACAAGCTGCAGGCAAGTACTGCGCCGATCTAGTTTTTTTTTAGTAGTTGGTCAATAACAGTGGTTCTCAAATGGAAGGATACCTTTTTCAGTTCGCCAATAGGGGCAATGAAACATTCGGGCGGAGGTAATGGTATGTGAATAGGGAACAGCTGCGTGAGAAGTTGAGGCCTAGTTTGACGATGGCAGTCACGCAGTGCACAAATCTATCCCAGGTTCAATTGTATTGTCAAATTATCGATAGGTCCTTCAAAAACAATGAATGACAAGGAATGTTCAGCTTTGTGTTACGGTTTACTTCCGTCTTATCCTGGAAACCAATGCTTTAGGCAATGGTTAGGTTAGACGCTTTGAACGACACCTATGTCTACTTATATTTATGCCCCTAGATGGCAATAGTTGTAAGCGCCTGAAGTTATGCTGTACCGCTTAGCTTGATGTGTTTTCTGCGATCTTGATGTGGGATAATGAGGATCCGGGAAACTAAATGACTCAGTCATAACCTTTTTCGACGCAGAATCTTGCTGTATTTCCTCTAGCGATTGCAATTTACAGCCAGATAAATTGTCAAACTAACGTGTCGCATTCTTCCGGCAGGCGTCCCTGTTTCTGAATGGCAACGGCGCCGGCGAGGGGTCCCACCTGTCCATCTACATCAAGATCCTGCCGGGCGAGTACGACGCCCTGCTGCGCTGGCCGTTCGCGCACACGGTCTCCTTCACACTGTATGACCAGGCGCCCACGCCAGAGGCGGTAAGTCGTCAGCAGGACTGAGACGGAAGGCTGGGAGTCAGACCGGCCTCAGCACCGAGTACCACCGCTCAACGGTGGTACTCGGTGTATTTTATCATTATCGTGGCTACATGGGATTGGCGGGGAGAGCAATCGAGCATCGCGACGCCCCTGGCCGTCCTGCCGACCCTATAGTTTTTGCCGGCAAACGTCACACTTTGTCACGCATGAGAGCGGGTGGCAATGGACATGAATTTGTTATTGAATGCTGGATAATTGCTCTTTGAAGTTCACGAATCACATATTCACATTTAAGTACATTAGTTTTTGTTCTTTCTAATGGGCTGATCGCATTTTAATGTTTTGTGGTACTCATTGTGCTCTGATTGTATCTTACATGCCACTTTGTAAATGTGACATCACTCATGCCTTTTGCAGGCGTGTAACATCGTGGAGAGCTTTATCCCGGACCCGACCTGGAAGAACTTCCAGCGGCCGAGCAAAGAGCCCGACTCGCTCGGCTTCGGGTTCCCCCGCTTCATCTCACACGAAATGCTCAAGAGGCGCTTCTTCGTACGAGAGGACGCCATGTTTCTTCGTGTCAAGATAGAGGCGGGCAAGATCGCTGCCGTGTGAGAGTACTCGGTACTCGCCGAACTTTCTGCACTACGATGGTGTTCGTTGCCCGGGGGCAATTTTCTGAAGTGCGTCGACTTTCACAGACGAGATAGTGTTGAACTGTGTAGAAATATGTTTGATGACGTTTTGGCCCAAGTGGGTTGCTTTATGTGGCATGCGTATGTGCGCCCGTGTGTTTGAATGTCTGTCTGTGTGTGTCTGTTTGGCGGGAAGATGAGAGCTGATGAGTGCGTGTTCGAGAGGCTGTCAGGCCGGTCTGTTTCGTTCTTTCATGATTAACAGTCAATGGTTTGCGTTGTGAGCTGTATTTGTCGACAATGATTAATTTATGTGGTGTGTGAAGTCACGACACGATCTCTGTGTGTATATAGGCATACCTAGTGGTTAGTGTTGGCGTCGTCATGCGTAACGTTGATTGTTACAAAGGAACAAAGCTTTCAACGCATAGTCGCTATGTCTTCAGTGTACACGTATATATGTCACAGTAGATTTACTTTGTAAAGGAGCGTAGATCAGTTGGTACTGCCTGCAATACAATAATGGAGCACTCTGGATTCTTGTGGATAAAAAAAACGTCTTAGTGCGGTCGAAACTGATGAATTTCTCCAGAATTAGCGTTCCATTGTTGATTCATGAATTTTGTATTCGGGGGGGGGGGATCTTAATCGCGCGTTCGAATCGGAATCGTTTAGAACTTAACTTATTCAATGAATAACTTCTTCAATGAGCGAGCCCTTACCGAGGTCAGTTTCTAACTCGTTCGGTCTGAAACCAGGTCATTCTGTCAACATGTGGAGACGTTGCACATGAAACGAACACCAGGGAAAACTGCAACGCCTCTCTACTTTATTATCATCATCTCTACTTGTTTTTTGTATCATATATTATCTCCTAAGCAGTGAGCATGAAGCTAAAAAAAAAATTGTGGAAAGCGAAAGGTTCTTTGAACGTCGTTTGTTCTAATATACATAACAGACGTTGAGATTGGTATACGCGTTGGGGCGGGGGGATTGAACTAACCTCAGCAATTGCTGTGTATAAACAAATGTTTCGGTAAATGTTTAGGTCAGCACTAGGGTTATACGAACCCAACCCATTGTAAGGCAGGGTTCACGGAGACAGGACTGCACTACGTAATAAACTAGAATGTTGCTTCGAACTCGCAAACGACCTCTGGTGGGAAAAGCGTCCTTGACATCAAATCAAGTAACATCAAACATGTGTTGTCTCACTTCAATAAAGTTTAAACACGTGGGAGACTGATCAGGGAGGGGCCACGGCACATTTTCAGCTACAGGGGGGAGGGTATGCGATCGGAGGTATTCCAACACCAATTTTGTCCATGCAATGCCCATAGACGTAACGTTGAATTGAACTGGAATCCGATGTTATCTAGTGAGAACTGGATCGCTCAGGGATATACAATGTCCCCCGTGGTCCCCGTGGCTCGTCCCTGATAAAATTCATTTTCACCCATCTGCTCCCCAAGATTCCTATACCCCCGCCTCCAGGCAAATTACCTTCTCTTCACAGTGGCCCTTGTGACACGGCAGGCGGTATATCGGCTGCAGGGCAGACACGCAGAGCCGCCCATATCGCCGAGTTGTACCGAGATCTGCCCACTTCCCGTGTGTTGTGAGCGGAATGCATTGCATGACTGTGTTTTACGATGATAAGCCGGCAGCAAACGCCCCCGCCAAACGAGGCCGGTATCTGCAGCGCTGAGCGTCGCTCGCGAACTCTGTGTGGTCATGTAATAACAGCACAATTCATTTCAGGGTTCATCCCATTTTTGTTCTGTATTTGCAGAAGCCCAGCGCCGTAAGCGGGTAGGGGCACGGCTTCAAGGTGGCCCGCTGTTCGACGTCAATCGAGGGCTCCAACCATTGTTTACCCAATCAGGGCCAATTGGTAAAATAAAACATTACAAATATCGGTTTTGCAACAAGATCAGCGGATCTGTAAACAAAAACATCAGAACTTACGTTTTTATGAGAAAATACATATTTTACAACAGGATAGGGGCCAATCGGGACGCTTCCGAGTTCATAAGGCTAGGGTACAGACCTGGGTGCTTTCGCTCATGTGTGCGCCACTGATTCCTTCAATCCGGGCCCCCACCACAGCTGGGACTTCTAAGAAGTGTAGATGCTCTCGGCTCGCCGGATAATGCATGAGTCGCTTATTGTCTGTCTCACTGGCGCGGGAAGGGGCGCAACAGTCACGCTACTCTGTCGTGCTGCGTGTTTGCGACATGCGATACTCTTTTCTATGAATGGCGTTCCGGATAAACTTCTGAAAGTTAGATACGTATAGTGCACGATGCGCCGATACGTGGGCTGAACAAAACATGCAAAGGTCACACGGGAACCCCATGTGACCACCGACCGCAGCCGAAGTGAAAAAAAACGAAACGACATTACACAGTAGGTACTGCGGGTAAATTGAATCATGGATTACCTACCTAGAAGGGGGTTACTTCATCCATGATTGAACTAAAGCGTTTGTCGTGAAGGTAATGTCGAATAACACCACAGAAGTTGGAAAGTGTTCATCAATCCTTCAATATGTAGTAATATATAGGTACATATCTTCTTCAGCACTCAGGCAGATAGTTCAACCGTTTTGAAGTAAACGATTTAAGTGGGAATACATAAATGTACTTGTGAAGTATCTATAGAAACATTTTCCTATGTACAAAATGAACATAGACGCGAAAGATATGACCATGCAGGCACGTTTTTTTTTGGAATGCAGGCTAGTTAAATCTAGGGATTTTGTTAAATGTATGGATAACTTAGACGTGAAAAAAATTTAAGCGTTAAGGTTTAAAATATGTACACATATAGTTTATCCGTTTCCCGTAGGTAGGTGCTCATTGGTACCGTGGAATAACTCGATGACATAGGTAGGTAGTTATGATAATTATAGGTACCTAGGTGCCTATATTAGATGCATATTATTTCGAACAAGCTTAATTCCCCTTTACGTGGAACCTTTTTTAATACAAATATATGTAAACTGCCTTTTAAGTTTAATTTACGTAGGCATCACTTTCCATTTTTAATATAAATTTTCAAAAGAAACCCATTGAAATGTTAACATCTTAGTGGAAGATATGTATAATACCTAATACAACCGAATAACATAAATCTAAAACACCTAAATTTATCAAATTAACGTACAGGAGCGAAGATGGGCAGCTTATGCGTAGCGTAACGTACAATCTGCAGGTGTTAGGACAGTGGTGGCCGTCGCTAGGTGACAGGGGTGGCCTTCTCTAGGTGACGGGGGTGGCCGTTTCTAGGCGACAGGGATGACCGTCTCTAGGTGACAGGGGTGGCCGTCTCTAGGTGACAGGGGTGACCGTCTCTAGTTGACAGGGGTGGCCTTCTCTGGGTGACAGGGGATGCCGTCTCTAGGTGACAGGGGTGGCCGTCTCTAGGTGACAGGGGTGACCGTCTCTAGGTGACAGGGGTGACCGTCTCTAGGTGACAGGGGTGACCGTCTGTAGGTGACAGGGGTGACCGTCTCTAGGTGACAGGGGTGGCCTTCTCTGGGTGACAGGGGTGGACGTCCCCTTGGACAAAGGTGGCCGTCCCATTGGACAAAGGTGGCCGACCTTCTATCCAGGTGGCGACGGCACCTGGATGGAAGGAGGCATCTAAACAGGGGCGGCACTTGGGTGGATGGAGGGTGGCACTTGTCAGGGGGCGGCACCTGGCCTGGGGCCGGGACCTGGCCTGGGAGTGGCACCTGTCTGAGGGGTGGTACCTAGCCGAGGGGCAGTACCTGGCTGAGGGGCGGCACCTGGCTGATGAGGCGGTACCTAGCTTGGGGGCGGTACATGGCTGAAGCACCATGCCAGGGGCGGCATCTGGTCGTCGCGTCATCTGGCTAATGGCCGACACCGGGCCTGGGCATGGGTGGTGCTTTTTGGAAAAAGTTGGTGGGGCAAAATGCCATGCCCGCTGATTGTTTTGTACAGCCAAGTCGAAAACCGACAATTTTAACGCCAGCGAACCCTCAAGTTTGATAGTAATGTTTTGCTGGTGTGGACAATGTTCATTTTGAAGCCAAAAACCTTCAACTCTGACAAAACTTGATGGGGCAAGGCAAAAGTTGGTGGGGCAAAACTCCAAATTGGTGGGGCGGCTGCCCCACCAACTGTATAGGAAACTCCACCCGTGGGCCTGGGCGGCTTTCTATCGAAGGCGGCATCTGGACGTGGACGGCACATTGAAGCGTCCAAGAAGTGGTGCGACTAGTCTGAATGGTTGCATAAGTGTCGAAGCCATTGACTTTGATCATTGATGAAAGGCGTGCAAATTTGATTCGGCCTTTGAAGCGAAGTAAAAAATGAGGAGGAAAATGAGTGAAAGTGAAAAGCCTTCATATGGCAGCTGTAAGTATCCTCGTATTTGCGCATCCGATACAAAAATAACTTTGCTTCCAAATCCTGACCGTTCGAAACAGAAAGGCAACTTCATTTTCAATCGTAAACATCGAGCGAATTCCGATTTTCATCTATGTTTTTTGAACAGTTTTGCTTGCACACCAGCCTGTTTTCTGCTTCAGTGAAATAAGTTGATTCTTGATAATCATCCAATTCATATAAGGAGATAACTTACCCAACTGTTCCTCTTAAAGTTGCAATGGATTTGTATCACTTCAAAGATTTGAAACCATCTCCCGATAAGATGTTTGCCTATACAGATGATTTTGAAGGTGTACCGTTGATAGTTGACAATGGTAAGTAAGCTGAGCTACTCACCAGACTATGCAGGCTTTCATTACTAATGGCTATTTAAGAAGAATTAGTCTGAATATTATGAATAGACAGGTTTGCAAGGTCAGAACCCACTCTAAACAGAGCTTGTGCAGGCCCTGACACCTTCCATGTGGCAAGACATTTCCATGTGGCTGACAAAATTTATAAATGAAAGTTTTATGTGCCCAAAATGTCTCAACCTGGTTATGACCCACTCTGCTCACTGATGTCGCCTGGCCTTGAGTGTGGCTGCTGCCACATGCCACTGACTGCAGGTCGTCCCAGCCGGGATCAAATGGTGGGAATCAAAGTGACTCAAATCCAGGCTGTCACTGCATAGCATACAAGAGTGCACATTTTATTGATGTGTTCTTGTATTGTCAAAATGTGTGTTTGGTAAACAACCACCATGTGTCACCTGTTCATGCATAAATGTTGCATAAATTTAGGGTAATTTGATGTGCTGATTCCAAATAGGATACCCATTTGTGGAGTAATTGATCTTAACTGACAGCTTAACCTAACCTCACCTAACTTTACTGTTTTATCCACTGTTCTTCTCAGCTCACAGTAATACCCAATTCATTGCATATATGAGCTATAGTTACAGATGGATAGAGATAACAAACTTACATGTCTGACTCTGGTCAAGGTTGTGCATTGAAGGAAGTACCAAACCGATAGAGAAGATAGCATCATGTACAAGGCTGAGTGTAAAGTTTGAGTCAAATAGGGAAAGAATCATTTCACTAACTCATGGCTACTAAATAGACTAACAGTATACCAATAGATATATAATGCTTACCAAACCCTGCCTAACCTGACTTTACCCTGAACCTAAGCCTGACCTGACCTAAGGCTTTCACAAAAAATGAGTAATATATTTGTCATCAGCTTATAAAAATACCCTAGAATTGGCCAAATTTAGGCAGGGAACAGTATTGCACTAAATGGAATAACATTTGTTTTGCCTTTTTAGACATACATATAAAAAACTATCATCATTGTGGTCAACTTCTATGCTGCTGTATGCATTGCATGTCCATATTTAGCTGGTTTAATTCATTAATTGGTTCTATCACTCTTCAACTTTTATATTTGAATGCCTTCCATCCTCACTAGTATTGCAAATAAAATATATTTCATACTTCTGGAGCATCAACTGCTTGCTGTTTAGGTGTTAAACAATCTATCCTACCCAACCAGCCACTGATATTTTCTGACTTTGAACTGGGCTGCTGCTTCACAGTGCACAAACTGCTGACTGTCTCTTCCAGTCCTGACTGAATGGTCCCTTTCCCCTGACCCCATATCCCCTCCTGGCCCCTCTCCCATCACCCCTCTTCAACCCTTCCCCCAGCTCCTCCCTCCCCTGACAGGACAAAGCCAGATTTAAATAAACAATGTGGTAATGGTAACATGAACTGTTCATGTCTGTATAATCCACATATTTTTGTGTGTTTATCCACAGGATCATACACTGCTAAAGTTGGCTGGGCTAATCAACCAGAGCCAGCTATGATATTCAAAAACCTGATCACCAAAGTCAGGAAGGACAGAACTAAAAAGGTAATATGTTGACTGTTTTTTTTTTTAGTATGGACCATTCCTTGTTGAAGATACTGCTGTATTATTGGATGCTAAGACCACCACCTGCCATTGATTGGTTTAAAACAAATTAATACAACTGATTTGGTCAGTCCTCCCTCATACCTTCCTCTGACCTTTCCTTCCCCTGACCTCTCTCCCTTGACCCCTCTCTGACCTCTCCCCTGACCCCTCTCCCCTGACTCCTCTCCCCTGGCCCCTCTCTCCTGTCCCCTCTCCCTGACTCCTGCTCCGCGGCACGGCAGGACCTGGAGACGCAGATCGGTAACGACATCGTCAGCGTGGAGGCGGGCCGGCTGAACCTGCGCACCCAGTTCGACCGCGGCGTGGTGACCCACTTCGAGGCGCAGGAGACGCTGCTGGACTACTCGCTGACGCACCTTGGAGTGAACACGGCCGGCGGCCTGCAGCACCCGGTAGTGCTCAGCGAGCCGCCGGCCAACCTCAACATCTCCCGCGCCGGTCAGTGGGATGCACCATGCGCCACGCGCCAGTCACCAACAGCTCTGCAGTGGGGTCGGCTGGGACGGGGCGGGGGAGTTGGTGGGGAGGGCTAAGGTATTGGTTGGAAAGGTGATCGGGCCATTTGTAAGCGCGGGGGGGGGGAGGGGGTGACTGTAGGCAAGCCATGTTCTGACTTTGGTTGGTCGGTAAAGGTTGTTGTGTTCGCGATGTTCTGTTTTGCGGTTGATGTGTTTCTTTTTGCTCGTGGCGAGGACTTGTTTTGATTTGTTCTTGTTCGCTGTGTAGTTTTGTTTAATCTCTATGAAGGTTATGCTTCTGCTTTTATCGTCAGTAGCTAGCCTCTTGAGGAGCCACCAAACCAGTAATCGCAGACTCCTGTTGCTTGTGACGATGTCTGACGTCAACCTGTCATGTCGATAGCTATGTCGGAGCTGCTGTTCGAGTGTCTGACGTCACCCTGGCTGCCATGTCGACAGCTATGTCGGAGCTGCTGTTCCGAGTGTCTGACGTCACCCTGGCTGTCATGTCGACAGCCATGTCGGAGCTGCTGTTCGAGTGTCTGACGTCACCCTGGCTGCTATGTCGACAGCTATGTCGGAGCTGCTGTTCGAGTGTTACCGGGTGCCATCAGTCAGCTACTTCGTGGACGCGCTGACCAGCCTGCGACACAACCAGCCCGAGTGCCGCGACGCCCTGGTCATCTCCTGTGGCTATCACGCCACACACGTCATACCTGTGCTCGGTGAGACACGCCACACGTCATACCTGTGCTCGGTGAGACACGCCACACGTCATACC
>JARFNZ010006245.1:0-14903 GCA_031763405.1 Balanus nubilus
TATCATTTGGTGTGTGATTTATTTTTGGTACTTTTTCTCGCATCTGATAATCTGATTAGCTAAAACAAAGTTCTTCTCGAATTCGTTATTTTTACTTGTAAGTTTTGTTGCTGTTTGGCAAGCTGTTGTCGCTTATGTTCACCACTTTTATGTAACACCCGTGCATTTTTCCTAAACACACATTGCGATTGTATTTATCTTCCCGCTGTTTGTCTACATCATGACTGTCATGGATATTCTGATCACATTTGTCATATCATGCCTTTTGTGTATTATCGAACACTCCGTGTTTAGCACGAAGGTGGGTGGGAAATGTGGGGGGAGGGACAACGGGAGGCTACCCGCTTAATAAAATACAATTAGAATAGTCTGATCTGATTTATGTCCCTGCCCATTGCTTGCCAACCTTGATAAACATAAGAACCTAAATACAAGTCGATGATATGAAATGTTTTGTAAATGGGTACCAATCCAGAATTAACTGAGCTGACGCCGAATATTTTTGGAATGCTCACTGTGTCTAGCTGCAACATCGAAACCTTCAACAATCATACAGAAACATAGGCTGTTGCACGGCCTTTCAGTTAGAACATTAACATTGTCGATCTCTTCACTAAAATAAACGTTACAAGTTTAAGTTACTCGTCCGATAATACCCGAATTTCCTCCAATCCTGTATGTACAAAGAACTCCCCGCGTTTCCTGTCATTAACACACTCCCTTTAGAGCTCACCTGACAGATTGACAGGTATGACAGAAAGGTATGACAGAAAGGTATGTGCCCTCTCCTCATCACTTAACATCCCAAATTTGACTGCCTGTCTTCTTTAGACTCCATCTAATATTTTGTATCTATGCCAACAACACAAATCTCCACGTATTACAGCGTACACAGAGCGGAAAAAAAATATTCGTCGCAGACTGAGCCCATGTATCCATGTCCGTAATACTCACACCGCTCGTGTCTCCACGTTACAGAGATCGTGGAGAACGTGAGGAACGGCCAGAAGCCGCCGTTCCGGCCGTCCATCGATGACGACCTGGCGGACGAGGAGGTGCTGCAGATGATGCGCCGCTGCTGGTCCGAGGACCCCGTCGACCGGCCCGACTTCCACGCTCTCAAGGGCATCATTCGGCGGCTGAACAAGTGAGACACGACTTGATCAGGATTTGGTATACGAGTCGGAGTATTATAGGAGTCTCACGAGTCTCGTGAGGTTTACAGCGGATGTTGGTCAACTCGAAACGGTAGTAACAAAAACGAGCCTTCAGCTACAGGCCTGGCTGCTACGAGAGGTTATCGTACATATTAGCACAGCTTTAGAGAACACATTTCAGTTTTGACTGTTCATGGCTACACACTTAAAGTCAATGGCGGTATATTTATAAATGTCACTGCGAATGTGTTTTATTTTGTCTCATCTTTCAGCTGCTGCTTGAAAGACCGTCGTCGACGATAGCTAATCACAACAGCTAAGGGCTATAGACTAAAGACTAATCATTTTCCCGCCCCAGTAGCTCAGTAGGGAGAACGCTGGGCTTATGACCAACCGGCAGTGAGAGCCCGGGTTCGAGTCGCTTCGGTGCTCGCTATTTGCTCCTAACTGTGGCGGTCTGCGGTCGGTGGCAGGGGCGGCACTCCAGGCCAAATGACGTCAGTGAGCGGGGCGGGTCGTGTCCCGCTATGTGCGGCACCTAAAACATTCGGTCTAAATTATGCCGGCTACCCGAATTTCCCGATCGGACGGTAGAGGTCAGGACCTGCGCAACAGCTCTGCTTAGCGGGAGTTCTAACCTCGCAAATCCGTCCATTCAAAAGGTTCCAACTAAATTTATGTTTTACAAAATAGTTAGGCTATTTATCACACTTCTAAATCATCCATCACATGTTTTCTAAATCCTTCGGCTTCGTCTAACAGCTCATATCACTATATGAAGTCTTAACCCAAATACCAAGCAATATAAAATGTATGATTTTCGGCAACTGAAAGAGTCGAAGAGAATTTGAGAAAAATAAAAGAATACTTGAGATACCAGTCATATGTTTCGTATTATGTATATTTGAATCATTTTGCAAGAATCGGAATCATTAGCGTTGTTTGTCGAAACCAGTTCCTATTAAAGCCAGTCTTTAGAACGAACTTGGCTTCTCAGTGGCCTCACGGAATCGTATTGTCATGGGCGGTTTTAGCTGGAGGAAAATGTTAGGAAGGGACGACAGTAGATCTGATGAGGTACAGACCGTTAATCGGAACTCACAGCGACCGACATTTAAAACATTTGGGCATCAAGCTCGACTGACAGCTGACCATCGTCACCATCGATAAATACCGGATAACGTTCAAATTCCTATCCGATTCCCCGCGTTCCTCGTTTGATCATTTGATCATTAGCCAATCAACAATAATCTTACGTTCAATGGGTTCGGAATAGTTCGTCCTGCGAGTTCTGTGAGTTTTCTTGATAGAGTGCTGGCGCTTTGTGGCCACTGACCCATTCCGTGCCAAAATATCGTCATACATTTCTGTATTTTTGCATTTCAAAGCCGAGTTCATATGACAGGTCAAGGGCAGGTCAAATGCCCAAATATGTCGTTATCGCTTTATGGTATGTAAGGAATGCAAAATCAACATCACCGGACCAAACCTCATCCAAAGAGCTCTCAAATGTATGGTGACGGTTCTTCATGAGCATACGTCTCGTACTAAGCACAGTTCAAGGTCAAGGTCAGGTTACAAAAGGTTACTATAAGCACAAGTTTATGCGAGTCATGCGACACGTGTTTATGGGTAGTTAACTTACGTAGCATTCGATAGTGGCGGTCATTTTACCATCTGACGCCATTTACAGCAATGTTATGTCAAGGTCAGATCGAGGTCAGGTCAAATTAGTTCAATTTTCCATATTGATCCTCTTAAGGGAAAATTAATGATTATTGATCAGTTTTGCCTCAGAAATTAAGTGTTGTCGTTAATTTTTATGGACGCCACTTATAATTGCCCAAAAAACGGGATTAACAAAATACGTCATCACTTTTGACACTTCTCGACTGATTACTGGTAAAAAATAACGATATTGCTTTGAAATTCGGAATGGTGCGTCGTGGGTCAAGATGTGTTCATGTGTGTATGCGTTTGTAGAAGTCGGTATGTGTGAGTGTGGGTGTTTATTATAGGTGTTATAGGTGCTTATTTTAGGTGAGCGGGTACTGGCAAAATTGTAAGCCATAGCAACCGGTGTTGGCAACATTGTAAGCCATAGCAACCATGGTTTTCGGCCTATGGTTGCGTATTGCTAATTAACAGTACTATAAACGTTCGGTGACTCGTGGCGAGGTTCCCGACATGTCTGAGCCGGAAATGTAGCACGTCGTCAGGCTAACAAGCAGTTCGATGGTTTTCAAAAACTTCCATTGAATTTCAGTGTTTCGGTCCGTTAAGAGCTCCGTAACTTTAAAACTTTTAAAAACATCGTTTACGACGCCATCCTCGGGAGCTTTCAGAGCATCTCTTTCTCCCCACGGAGAAAACAACGGAAGTTTGCCTGGCAAAAGAATACCGGAGACTGACAAAAAGGCCCTGCCTTGGGTGTTGTAAGTACATATGTTGTACGCTCCGCTAGCAGCTGGTGGCTCCCATTGGCTCCAAAACAGCTGACATTCAGAATCAGGACACAAAAAGAAATGGGAAAGACGTTGAAGGGAGACTCATAATGTGGAATTTACTAATTACGGTGTGATGCAAACAAAATAAAGCAATCGAGTAGTTACGTATTTTTTACGTTTCGTTCATTTTTCACTCAGCGAGTACCGGGCCTTAAACAAACGTCTAAATCCTACTATAAAAAGGTGACTTTTGGTGTCCTTCCACCACTTCCTCTCAGTGTATCTGACCTCGGCATTGGTTTGACAGTGATGACTGACCACAAAGATTGTCTTAAGGCGGTGTCTAAGGCCAGCGGTGGGCGGGGGGGGGGGCTTGCCAGTGGCCACCCCCCCCCCCTCGATTTTTCGGCATAACTCGCGTGCAAACGGCGGAACGGGACAAAATTTTAGGTACCGTAGTTTTATAAATTTTACACCTACCCTGAAAATTCGAAACCGTGACCACGATGACCCGTGACCTGTGACATTTTTATCAAGATCATGTCAAGTGCAAATAGCGTCCTGTGGCATATCGGTGCTTATAACTCATGCGTTTCCTGATTTTTTTTCTGTTCAGGAGTACATAAACACGTGTAACTATGTGACCTCCATGGTTTCCAATGAGGTCACAATTCTCCAAAGCTCAACCGAGGTCACTGACTTCTGATGACCTCGGTTAACTTTTTTATTTTCAGAACTTCTTAAGTGTATTTTTGTGCGCATATTTCGAATTTCATATTCGTTTGACATAAATACGGGTTCAAATGAGGCCTTTATCTATTACAGGTCAACCGAGGTCACTGGCCTCAGTTGTCCTAAGTTGACCTTTGAACTTTGACCAGGAATAAAAGGTCAATTGAGATCTGGAATGTATAAAAACGCATTCTACTGACCAAAATAAATGTATCGGGTTTTAGAGCATGGTGGTTCTAGCTTTATTTTGAATAATTTTATCGGCAGAAACGGCATGCGGTGATTTCAGGTAATTGACCTGACCTCAGAGATCACCAAATGACCCAGGACCCAAAGATCGGATACCATCGGCTTCCGTTCGTCACAAGCAACACACTCGTCTTTACCGCGCAGCTCTAGCTCAGCTAGAGGTGAATTGGGAGGAGGGGTGCATCACCCCCCCCCCCCCTCTACACGGAGACGTAGCAGTTTTGTCCTACACTGGCGAGGGTTAAAGAGGCTCATTTAAAATATTTAAACTTCTTTTCACACGTTTCAGGGGTTTGGTGCGTTCTGAGGGCTTCCGGATTATGGTATGGCTTCTCGCTAATGCTTTTGTCTTCATTTTGGAATCGTAAAACTATTTGCCTAATATTTTTGACCGACATGGTTTTCTTTTGGATGACCTGAGGACAGTTTACCAATGATTTTGGTGGAAAAAAACATTTCTGAAGTTTCCTAGAATCATCGAAAGTATGTAGTTTCAACGAAGTGTTCATTTTTCAAAATTTTCGAGCAAACTTGAAGAGGCCTCACTCTCTGGGCTGTAGCTAAGGACTTATAGCTCCAATAAGCAGATGTAGACATCCAATTTGTAAAAAATCGATGACAGATTCACATCATATTTGTCTCCTCCCGCTACCTCATAATGTGCCCAAGTTACAAGGCATTGTACCCTACTTATTGAGCGACCTAATGCATCATATATGAACACGCTCTGTAAATGATGGCTCTGCAGTCGATGCAACCATCATCATCATTCATCACCATACCAACACACGATCCATCCTACCTCCGATCTTGTCAACTGCGCAGCATCGCGGGCAGACCAGTCGTGAAAAAAGAGTATAGAGACTCAAGCTGAACTATTCTGTCTTTAGTGCGTACCATATACTCAGATCATTGCACGGATATGACGGGTTGTTCGCTAAAACTCAGTAGCATCAGCGAATTGTGTCGCGCCCTGGACCCAGAAAGGCGGCATATGGCTGAGCCAGTCTCGTGGAGAGTGTTATATTGTGTAATGGGTAACGTGTAATGTATGACTGTTTAACGTATTGCATGTGATGTGAGCTGCGTTATGTAATGTTGTTACTTGTGATGTGTGATGTGCGACGTGTGTTGTGCGACTTGTGTAATGCTGACGTATGGTGCATAATGCATGTCATCTGATGGGACGTGTTTGTGTGACGTGTGATTTGTGACCTTTTTTTGTTTGTAACATGCGGCGTATAACGTGTAACATGCTGTATGACATGCCACTTGTGATGTGTGACGTGTGTTTACTGCATGCAACTTGTGACGTTACTGACGTGTGACACCTGTGATATGCTCCAGAGATAACGAGAGCGGGAACATTCTGGATAACCTGCTGTCTCGGATGGAGCAGTACGCCAACAACCTCGAGGCTCTGGTGGAGGAGCGAACCGCCGACTACCTCGACGAGAAGAGGAAGTGTGAAGAGCTCCTCTACCAGCTGCTACCCAAGTGAGTACCGTCATCCGTCACTGCACGATACAGTTATGTAGCCAGCAAGTGTAAACAGAGGAGTGTAACTGGAACATAGTGGCTTTTATGCTCTTCGATTAACGCTGTCAAGTTGAGTTATGCAATTTGCATTGCATTGTAACGTTATCTCTAGTTTGTTTCCCAAGGGAGTTTCCGGGACCGCATGTGCGCAATGACATTGACAAAATGTAGCTCCATTACATGATGTAATTTGACGCGAGAAATAACGAATGTGTCTGGCTTCAATTAGTCTCTGCTCCCATTTCGGTCCTCATTAGTGTCTGGGTAGCCGGAGAGCTTGAAACGGGATATAACCGGCTAATGGCCGGCTCAGCGGGCCGCAGCGGGTCCTAGGCCGTCATCCGACCAACGCCACTAATGATATATCCCCAACGGAGCAGTGCCCCTACTGGCACGGGGTCTATAGAGACACGCATACACACCTGTAGAGGTACTGAGAAACGCCTCAGGCGGAGACTTGGACGTCCGTCTGCGTGGGGCTTTAGCGTCGGTGCATAGGTTAATTTTGACGAGCTTTGGAGGTGTTCATTACGCGCTGTGACGCAGACGCTCCGACGCGAAATATCTCTCATTCGGTGAGTTAATGAATGTAGGTGATTGGAAATGGCATAATATTAGCTACATTATCAAATACTGTCGGAATCCGTGAGTAAAATGACTTGAAGATAAGTGTAGCAACCTCCGATGTTGAAACGGTTACAGACAGAGGTGATACATTTCACACTGAACTATCATTAAATCATTATACTTACTCTCCCCCCCCCCCCCCCTAACGTCGGTTCCCATCCCATCCCCTCGCTGCCTCGGAATACGAGAACACTCGTCTTCCTCATATCCCTCTTCGCTGCCTCGGAATACGAGATCTGAGCCGTCTTTATGACCACCAGTTCCTGAATCCGGCGCTGGCCTGGCACTCCGGCTCGGCTCCGCCGTGAATACCTGCAGACCGACCCTGAGATGCCGCAGACCGTGTCGGCACTCCTGCCGGCAAATGTGAACGTCTTCCAACCCCATCACCTTCGTGGGGAAACTAACTATGGCTTCGGGGTCCCTAGGGCTCGATGCCGACACTCCTGATAGACGAATTGGACACGATCTAACGTGCGATCCGCCTAGCAGGCGTCTGCTCCGCATTTCGAATGAAGCGATCGGCCCCCCGGGAAAGGTTATCTCCAAAGTCCATCGACGCCTTTGGCTGGCCGGAGACCGTTACACCGACCGATAAACTGTTACCGTTAGTCTTACATCAGTCATACGACAGGCAGGCTGGTGTTCATCGGTACATTACGGAGAGTTGAGCTTGTGGATAAAAACGCATTTTAATCATTTTCGCTACACTCTTGTATAGAATCCAGTCAGTCAAAACAGCTGCCAAATATCTCGGATAAATAGCGTTTTATTACCGAAGAAGAAGCCACGATACTTGACACCTTAAACCCTAATAAACAAACAATACTTGACACCTTGACGACACCTTGAGACCGACATTGCCTACGACACCTTGAGCTGACCTCTGATCCTGATGTTTACAGGTCGGTGGCTAGCCAGCTGATCGCCGGGAAGTCGGTGGTGGCCGAACACTACGACAACGTCACCATCTACTTCAGTGACATCGTCGGCTTCACGGCCATCTCAGCTGAGTCGACCCCCATGCAGGTCAGTCCGTCAGTCCGTCAGTCCGTCAGTCCGTCAGTCCGTCAGTCCGTCAGTCCGTCAGTCCGTCAGTCCGTCAGTCAGTTGTTTCCTTTTTGCTCAATGTCAGTCTTGATAAACGGACTTGTTTCGGTCATGTCCGATTTAGAACTGATTTTCCTTGAACCTAGGATTCTTGTAATCGGAACTATTGTAATTCCAATTTCAAATATCAGCAATAGCTCAACGCCTTACCATACTGGCGTTTGGGCCGCCGCACTCGTCGCCCTGGCTCCCAGCAACTCCCAAGGTTTATTCACAAATGACAGCAATCCTATTCAGCACCTTGGCCGTCCATCGCCCTTCTTACACTGCTCCAGCCCTTCGTATCTAACCAGAGTTAGAAAACAGAGGATAAAATAGAAGCAACCATAAATGCATCGTTTTTTTTCCTACAACCATAGTCCGTTTGCAGCGTTTCCCAACCCATCCATTCAGTGCAGTTTCACCAAGCCCATCCCAGCTCACGTCATTCCATTTCGAGCTGCGCAGTTCGCTGAGGATAAGTGCTGTGTTGATCAACGGTCCGAAATGTCGGCATCGATGCTAGAATGGCGCTGGGGGAATACAGGGTCCCAGTCGAACCATTCGACACTGCCCAGCATCGCTGGGGCAGGGAACGGGAGCGGAAATGATTCTCACCGAATATGCTCTTCCTCGCCCCTCCCCAGAACCCCTGTTTCGGATGGGTCCGAGAGTTCATGGTCTGAAGAAGGAATGTACCGGAACAACATGAGACCCTGACCCAACGCCCGTCCATGGGCTTTCAATTGGCTGCCTTATCGCATGTAGCTTAGGAGGCCGCTGTTATCGTTTTATCGAACGTTGTTTATGTCGACGCTTTCTTTCTTGGTTGATGGTTATATAGTCACACTTCCTGCTTTGCGCCGCTGCTTTGATGAAAAAGCTTCTGCTGCCTCACTGTGTAGATGAGCTATCCATTAGTCAAAACATGCAGGACCCCCTCTTTTTCTTCTGGATGATAAATGGGGACGGACGGACGGAATGAGAACGGACCATCATCCTGTCTGCATTTAATACTCATGTCTAATATATTCATAACGCTCATCCGCGACAACGTCGTAGCTGACCTAAATCTGCCACTCATATCCCGGACCCAGTTCGCATTCTGGCGTGTCACACGCTCGGATGTCCTCACGCAAACGCTCGGATGTCCTCACGCAAATGCTCGCAGTTCTCTCACGTAAAGTGGTCTCAGACCAGGGGGGGGGGGCGGGGCGTTGCGATCACGTCTAGATGGTTGGTCCAATCGGCTAAGTAGGGCTAAGTTGATACAAGGTGTTACGAATTCAGGCAACGTCATGAAGTCCATCAAACTTGCCGGACCTGCCTCGCAATCGGGAGTTTATGTCGTGTTATTAAATTAAGCGTTTCAAGAATATGTGACGTCAGCTAACGTAGACCCAGCAGTTGGAACCCCTCCCGTGCCTCATCGCTGGCGTTACTAAAAAAATAAACATGAGAATATAACGAAAACCCTTCTCGTGTAAATGCAATCCTTCTAACGAAGATGTAAATCATTGTAACCTTAACTAAATAATCCATGTTTGTACCAAACCGCGTATTGTGTGTCCAATGAGAGACTTTTGCTCTTAGAAACACACAAAAAAATCAAACTATAGTATATATCCGTTTATGTGGTTTCAACAGAACACTAACTACATCGTTCTTGCACTGAAAGAAACGATGTATTTATCACAAATCGTTCTTGCACTGGAAGAGCCACATAAGCGGAAAAGTATTTTTTCCATATCAGCTGCAACAGGCAGGATTTCATTGTTTCAGTTAATTGTTTGTGTCATTGGCCTCGTTTCCACGGCACTATGTAATCTGGAGTTCCTCCCATGAATCCGACTTTCTTCTCGAATCCCAATGACAGCGGCCCATGGAAACGCCGTTTTAAAGAAATCGGATACAATTTTTGGATTTCTGGATTTCTTGATCTGAGGAAATTTGGATTGTCTCATGTTGGAAGCATTTGTTTGCACCACAGGCGATTTTTGTTTATAGACGCTTCTGCTTTTCCAGTGCCAGCGATTTGTTAAATTCGAGATAGTGTTTTGGCGTCTGTGGTTTATCATATTCATTGGTTACCAACTTAGGATTAATATTCACCAAAAGGTAACACCTAAGTGCATTCGTTTTTGTGGCATTGAATATACGAGCGGAGGGCCATGATCGTATTCATTGTATCGGCCCCACCTGGCTGATACAAGAACGACACACAAACTAACCAGAGCTGACTTTTTCTTAGACGAATCTACACAGTAGTTGCTTTGTGTGGCAAAAACACGCTGTTCTCACATCCAGCAATCTTACTATTTGCATGGTTTACATGGGCTTCCTACCCAGTGACGTCATTGCGCCATACGTTACGCCATATCCCATTTCGTTACTTGATTCCTCCGGCGCTCGATTTCGGCAAGAGGATCACCGTAAAAATTTGACAATGTATTCAACAGCCAAATCGCGTTGGTATGCCATTGAATAACTTCGAGCGCAGAACACATGTCGCCATCTGGGCAACATTCACCTTTGTATGGCCACGTTTGTTCCACGGCGGCACGTGCCTCCGGACTAGAGTAGCCCCATTATCCTCGAGTCCTCCGCGAGCTTGTGCTAGTGATACCGTCTGGTGGCTGCAAAATGGTGCCACGGAAAGGAGTGGGTAGATAGCACGGCACGCGCATTTCCTCAGACCACGTGTTCCCACCTGAGGTTATACTGAATGGCGGCCTTTTGGTCGATCTTCCTGGGTTTCAAGTATAAGGAGGCTGACTTCCCGCCTTGTTAGACTGATATCATCTGCTTCAAACATCCCTGGAACAGGCTTTGATCAGAGAAGCTGGGTTACACCGTTGATTGCTCGACTTGGAACAAAATCAGAGCAACATGTGCTTTGGAGAGGCTATACGAGAAGAGATACATAACTGGATCAGATATCGTTCCTATCTACTTCCAATATGTTCTGGAAACTAACCACGTCCCAGTCTATCCTGCGTGATTGACCCTATGAAAGCTCAATCAACGCTCAACAATATCCAATAAGTTTTATTCTCTCGGAAAAAAAAGTTAGGAGAAACTGTTCATAAGCCCGGTACTCACTGACCGATAAGTAAACGAAACGTAGACCAAACGTAGAGCAAACGTAGAGCAAACGTAGAGGAAACGTAAGGTTTCCAAAATTGAGCAGGGCACAAACACAAGCAGGACACAAACATATATCGAAACAACGTTGAAGGGATGGTAATAAGATGAAATTTGGTTATTATGGTACATTTCAAGCAAAAAAGGTTATTGAGTGTTAACGTTTGCTTTACGTTACGTTTACTTTTCGCTCAGGAAGTACCGGGCCTAAGGCTTATGCGTGTCCTACATTTAACTGCGTAAGCTTCACCTGCAATCTTCGTTTCAGGTGGTAGATCTGCTGAACGACTTGTACACGTGTTTCGACTCCATCATAGAAAGCTACGACGTCTACAAAGTAAGGCTGGTGGCAGAAATTCTCTGTCGACCACTTCAGTGTTGTCAGTATGTTTGTCCACCATTCATGTCAATCTGTCAGTTGTCAGTCCAGAATCAGCGCAATGTCTTGCAATAAACAAGTTGCAACGTCATGCAACCATATTATTTATTGTTTACAAAAAGTTAATTTGTGACGAAAATGCGTTGGTAATGCTAATCTGTCTAAAAAGTTACATCCTAAATACTATAAAAAAACTAATAACTTTATCAATGCGTACTAGTTCCGTGACGTCACAAATGACTTAAATCAAGGGGATATCATCCCTTATGTGGCCATAGGGTCGGTGAACAGAATAGCGTCACTGCCTAACAACCAATAGACTAATAGGATAGGGAGTTAGAATGCCGATAGACCAATAGGACAGTGCCACGCGAGAAGAAGTTGTGGCTGCGGCATATGTAGCGCACCAACCAACCAACCATCGCTGGTGCCGGTGCAAACGAATTCGTGAAGTCTCCCATTTTATATAGGCTCTTTCCACTTCTTTCTTTCTTGTACGTTTATTTTTTTTTCTTATTTTAATGCTACAAATTTTACTTTCACATCCATTTTGCTCCCAGAGGACATAGTGAAATTGTGTCGCGTGACAGTGATTTGTTTGTAACTATAGCTATAGCATGCTTCAAACCAAGGCTATATAGAAAGGTAGGCTGCTCCGGTCGCCAAAAGTGGCAATACCCGCCGACAGTAGCGCCATCTCTGAATTAAATTCGTAACTGCCCGGCAAGTCACCAACCTTGCGATAGGTCCCGTTCCGTAGCAAACTGAACAACGCCAGAATGGATTGCATTTAAGCTAATGACAAAATATGATACTGAACACCCTTAGCGATCAAATAAAGTCGCAATAATCCCTCTCCAATAATGTGACGTCCAGCCAATCAGCGGGACAGCCGGCCTATTGTCACTTTCGCCTATTGTAGAAGTGTCAGAGCAGACCCCCCTGCTTCAAACCTTCGCTATTTCTTTTCATAGATGACTAGTGATTAAAGTAGTGACTAGTGATTAAGTGATTTAGTAATCATGAATAATCACGAATTTCGTTCGGTCATTCATTCTTCAATTTGTTACACCAAGACGGAAAACAAGGACGCTTCGGATAACAAGGATCAACAATAAGGACCTTCACGGTTATGCAATAAGAGTTTAAATCCACGTGAAGTGAACAAAATTTGCAGAGTGGTTTGCACACTCATGTTATCGTCTGGTTCGACCAGCGTCCAGCATGGTCGAGCCATACTATATATTCATTGGCGAGTCCAATGGGGAAAGTTTTTCATAGCCGAGACGCGAAGCGTCCAGTCTATGACAAACTTTCACATTGGAGGAGCCTATGAATAGATTTATCATGCAACTCAACAACTGAATTCGTTTTTTCGGCGTTTATTTTCCGGAGTTCATTCCCTTTCATTCATTTTAGCATTGAGGAAAAGGTCATTGCACTGACCATGATGACATCAAAGAGACCATGACGAGATTTGCTCATATGCAGTTCCAGATGAACACGTGTTGCTATGGAAAACGGTTTTTCAGTTGCATGATAATTTATATTTTTGGCATCTTTCATAATCTATGTCATATTATCTGTGACACTACGACAGGAAGCCGTTAGTTGGTGCTTCGACCATCCCCAGCAAGCAACCATCGTGACATTCTGAAAGGTAATTTTTGTCGTCAAATTCGATTTATGAATGAATGCAATATAGCGTCCACGCAACCTTGAAGTTAGTAATTCATTGTTGTTTTCTAGGGGACTTAATGCGATATAGGGCCATGACATCTTGAGACCTTGATAAACTTTTTATATATTGGATGGTTGTTTTTGCCATGATGATTAAATATAAATATATAAGAATGATCAATATTATGGCAGTTAATGTTTTTTTTTATATAAAAAATGGCCAGATAAAGGAACCAGCTTTCGTGATTACAACATCGTCAGGTTCTAACAGTTTTTTGCATTTTAAATTATCTAATCAGAAGTTACGCGCGCCCTGTCGTTGGTTAGTATTCCCTAAGTAAGATAAATGTTCAGAATGTCATAGCTAACCTAACACAACATATACATTACATTAAACATACCAAATCCGAATTCTACATCAATCATAGCCTATACAAAGACACATTTTCATTCAAAGTATAGCTAACAACATGTGATGCATTCAGAAGATCCACGCCCAGTGAGTGTTTCTCACAGTACATACAATTAAATACAAACAAGTTGACCGATTAAACTAACAAGTTGGTCCTGACTTTGAATATCTCCGGACGGCGCCAAGCCTTCATGAAGACCATTGGTTGTTTCTGCGAACTGTGGCTTGTCTGGATTTAATTGTATGTACTGTGAGAAACACTCACTGGGCGTGGATCTTTTGAATGTCATCACATGTTGTTAGCTATACTTTGAATGAAAATGTGTCTTTGTTTAGGCTATGATAGATGTATAACTCGGATTTGCTTTATTGAATGTAATGTATATGTTGTGTTAGGTTAGCTATGACATTCTGAACACTTATCTTTCTTAGGGAATACTAACCAACGACAGCACGCGTGTGACTTCTGGTGAGATAATTTCAAATGCAAAAAAATGTTAGAATCTGACGATGTTGTAATAACAAAAGCTTGTTCCGTTGTTCTGGTCAACTTTTCTATAAAATAAAACATTAACTGCCATGTTATTAATCATTCTTATATATTGATAAACATTGTGCCGTATTTTCATATTTTTGGGATAGATTTGATGTGTATTTGCGTATTTTCTGTTTCAAATCGGAGCTTAAGAACCTCAAGTATGCAACTGAACCAAAAATCGTTTGTGACGTTACGCATCAATAGCATATTTTACCCAAATAATATTCAAACTTAATTGCTTTCGATGGTACTATGCGTCTTCCCGCAAATTTTCCGAAGTTCAGTACATCAGTTTTATTTTGTTAATTTTAAGCAGAAAAACGTGAAATATATCCATATGCATGAACAGCACATTTGCTTCTGCATGGTTGTCTGCAATATCAGTATTTTACGCTCTGCGCTTAAAAGACTCATGCACCTTTTGTTTATGTCGATGCCTCGTTCCTTGTTGTAAGTTGAATGTTTTGTCTGCTTTCGTCATCGGTTCACGCCTGTGTCACTTCCGACCTTGATGCTTCATGTAACGGCTGTCTGCAGTGTGCTTACTGCTCTGTGTTCCGCTTAGCTTTGTCTTACTGTCTTAGCTTTGTCTTAGCTTTGTCTTTGTGCTTACTGCTTTGTCGGACTATGTGTCTTCGTCTGCACAGGCTGGTAATGCTCCACCATTATCCTGTGGTGGGCAGCGTCTTGTCCGCACTTCAACGTGGCCGCCTGCATCTCTAGCTGGGAAACAACATGGTTAGTCTACTTTGTATTTCAGCTTCCTTTTTTAATGTGTTATGCAGGTGTCATTTCAATTTTTTATTTTGGCGTTCTCTTAGGCGAGGAATAAAACGTACAGATCTTAACCCGCCATTGACCGGGGGGGGGGGGGGGGGCAAGAAGGCAGGCCGGGAGGCAATCCCCCGGT
>JARFNZ010006356.1:0-14901 GCA_031763405.1 Balanus nubilus
GGGGGAGGAACTGGATAGGGGATGGGGAGAGGTGGAGGAACTGGATAGAGGATGGGGAGAGGGGGAGGAACTGGATGGGGGTGGGGAGAGGAGGAGGAACGGGATTGGGGTGGAGAGAGAGAGGAACTGGATGGAGGGTATGTGGACCCGTGGATTGCCGGAGCGTTTGGGTCTGGTTTAAGGCAAAGTGACGAGCCGCGATGCAGGGCGATGGCTCATGATAACAGAACCATCTCATTCGTTAATCTATTAGGCACGCATCAATAGGGCTATGTGTCGTCAGGTTAGGACGCTGACAGCATGGCGCAAATAATCCGTAGCTGAACTTCTCTTACACTATTTCCTCACGCATTTGTAACTAAATCCTAAAGATCATGAATTCGCTTCATCCTAATCATTATGTAGTTCAACCAACAAGTTGTGAATGTCTGTACTTCACCAACTGATCCTCAGCTGAACTTCCGTCTGGAGTTTGACGGGTCTGTAAAACGTCACCAACTGCTCCTCAGGTGAACTTCCGTCTGGAGTTTGACGGTGCGCCGGTGGACCCGGCCGACCTGCGTCTTGACGTGCTGGGACCGGGCTCCAGGACGGCCCGGGTCCACACGCGGCCCGACGACACCGGCATCACGTGCAGCTTCACACCGGAGACCATGGGGCAGCACCAGGTGAATACAACACGGGGGACTCCTAATCCGAACCTTGAACGTGTGAACGTAGAACGTTTGAACGTAAAACAAGCACAGCGTGGGGTGAACATAACAAAATTAGCCACTAGGTGAATATGGCGCAACAATAACACAAGCACAACGTAACATGAAAACCATGTGACGTCGATTTAAACGATTTAGGTCATCTGTGACTTCTGCACCAATCCTATTAATTATGTTATGTATTTGTTTTTCATGTTATGTTATATAAACAACAAAACAAAACCAGGCGAACAGGGCACTATTACTTGCATTGGTGAGCACCACTTATTACACAGCAGGAGCCATGAGTCAGGTTAGATGGACAAACACAGACATTGTGAGGAAATAGCAGGTCTCACGAATTTTCACTGGCTAAATCTTCTTCTCAGGCGCGACTCGCATAGCACGATCAGCAAGAACAAGTATTCATGTACCTTACCTTCCGTGGGAACGGAGAGGTCCACAGGCGCTGCTGGTGTTCTGATGGTGCAGTGGCTGTGCTGCTTTGTTCTGCACTTTGATTGCGTCATGGGATACATGTGTTTTGTGTCCGATTCCGTTAGGAGTTACCCAAGCATCTGATCTATGATTAGAGACCGGTTTCGGCCTCTGCAAAACTCGATAGCAAGTTTCCTGTTCGGCCATTTTTGTGCTGAGGAGGCTTGCTTCACACAATCAATGAGAAACTCATAGGTTCTTCAGTCGGTAGAAATTGGTAAACTTCGCAACGAGCTAGCGAAAGCAGTGTTTCCCAACAAAAACGTGATAGGTAATCAACAGTATCACACTTTTTTATAGGATGTTTTTATAAAAGTTGAATCCTCTGTAAACACAAAATAGGTAGACATGTGTAAGCGGGCGCCCCCAGGTTTTTTGATACCCTCTCCGGCACCACCATGTTTCGCAGGATTTTAACATTATCGGTATGGTGCCGCCCCCCTCCCCCCAGACCCCTCGCCGGCCTGGCTGGCCCCCCGCACTCAAAATTTGGTGGCGACTCCCCTGTGCAGAAGCCAACATAGATCTTCTGGATGTAATTTAATTGTCCCACTTCTGAAATGCGTGTCGATGAATGATGGATGCCACTTGCCACAGGCCCGGGTGTACTACGAGGAGCTGGTCGAGGGTGTCCCCTAATTGTGACACCCTGTCTGTTACGTCACACAGGTGCGGGTGTACAACGACAAGGACTTGGTCGAGGGCTGTCCCTTCAGTGTGCGAGCTGTGCCCCTGATCAACCTTCAGCCAAGACCCTCCGGGATCGATCCCTGCGCCCTGGGCTCCACCGTCGAGGTCTTGGTGAGTCAAACTAGCAGTTAGGTGTCTTTTTATATTTTGTTAGTTGTATACGTGTTCTTTAATGGTGTTTGCCGTTTCTACAATGTGACGAACGCTAACAATAATGAGTGCTGCTAATAATGGAATCATAAACATAATTATGAACTATTATGACGTGGTTGTGATTTGGGCCTTCGGACGCCGCAGCTTTTAGGCTATGGGCGGTGTACAGTTGTGCTAAATATAGTGAGCTTCAAAAGTTCACGAACATAATTCACCCTTTAAGACAGCAGCCGGAGCTTGCTATCGCCTGACGTTCTCTTCTCTTCCCAGTCGTGCCCCGGCCTGACCGAACCTGACTAGCTGCATCTCGCCTGTCTTGACCTGACCTGACCTGACCTGACCTGACCTGACCTGACCTTTTCCCAGATCAACCCATCGGAGGCCAGTGACGGCCGGATCATCGTGACGGCCTACTCGCCCCTGCACCGTCCTCTAGACTGTCCCGTCTCCTGCACGGACGGCGTCTACTCGGCCAAGTTCCAGCCGGACGAGGTCGGCGAGTGGAAGATCCACGTCACCTACGAGGGGCAGCACATCCAGGGATCGCCCTTCAACTGCTTCGTCTACGATCCGCACGCAGTCAGGGTAAGTATACCCACTGTTTATACGCGCTTTATTTTTTTCAGATCGTTTTTTGAGCATGTAGTTAGTTACCTTTCTTGGTAATTTGCGTTATCATTTTAATATTTGTAAGATTAGACGATGAGCGTCGTTTTGCTATGAACCTTGGCTGGTTTTGGTTCCTCATGATGTACATTGTACACCCTTTTTATGGAATACCTCAAGCGACGATTGTATTCGTTTAACATTGCTGACAAGTGGAAGAAAATAATCCCTGTAGTTAGTTTGTAGGTGAAACGCGAGATGTTTCCACACTGCTATCTTCTCCAGCTCGGATCTTCCCTGACCCTGCTCCATTCCCGACCCTCTCTGACCCTGACCTGAACCTGTCATTTTCCTGACCCTGACGCTTCCCTGGCTAACACCTGACCTTTTCTGACCGCTCCGGCATTTCTGACCTTCACCATCAGGTGGGCGAACTGGAGGGCACGGAGCCCGGCCGTCCGTTCACGTTTATCGTGGACGCGCGCGACGCCGGCTGGGGGGAGGTGAAGACGGACATCGTGTGGGAGCAGCGCTCACTACACCACACGCTGACAGAGATCGAGAAGGACATGTACCGGGTCACCGTCTCACCGCCCGAGTACGGGAAGTACCGCGTCTACATCTACTTCAACGGCGTCGAGGTCAAAGGTCAGTTGGTGTGGAGGTCAAGGGTCAGGCGGTTGGAGAGCAAGAGGGCAGTCGATACGAAGGAATTGACCTCGTAGCGACACTTACCCTTCTTTCTAGTTGATTGACATCAATAGGAAAACTAGTAAGTGTAATGGAAATTAAAATACTCTAGGGACATTGATCGGCGTGAAATCATACTGTGTTACGGTGGTTAATGGTGAAGATCTGTTGGGGTTAAAAGTTCAGAACTCCTTAAAGCGATAATGAAATTATTCGATTTATATCTCTCGTAGTGGCTGTACAAGGAGCATGAATGTAAGTTTAATTTTTTTTGTATCGACCTTCTCCTTGAATGATACACAAATGAAACCGCAACAGCGTAACGCACCGCAGCGCACCACTGCGTCCGACCTACCGCCGCCCTTATGAAAACAAAGTTTAATTTAAATGTTTGCATCATTCAAGGAGAAGGTCGATAAAGAGCAATGTAACTTACTCAATTTATAGGTATTTTGAAAGTCTAGTTAATTTAAAACGAAGCGCACACACGTACAAAATGTGATACCGTCCACTCTACAAGAGTATGAACCTTCAAACGGTCATGTGCCTCACTGCCCCCTCGCTGTTTTACCATTATATTTCACGCCGTCCGCGCCCGCAGGATGCCCGTTTAAGCTCCGCGTCGACAAGCACGGCAAGCACTCCATCACCAAGCGGTCCGCGAACACGGCCGTCAACGCCAGCCGGCTGAACGAGCTGAACAGCCGCCTGAAGGCCTCGCCTCCGCCGCGCGTGAAGAACCCGGAGGAGGACGTCCAGTTCATGAGGACGACGCTAGAGGAGATGAAGAGTGAGTAGGACTGCATGTGTGGTGTGAGGCGGTGTTGGTGCTAATACCTGTGGACTTTTTACTCTGGACTCGTTTGGTGGATAGAACGGACAAGGACGGCAGTGGAGTGAGTGATTGTTTCGTTCATAAATTTATAAGTGAGTGGCTCGACGCCTGTTTGCTAATGTCTTTTTTTATCGTTGAAACATCCGGTTATGAACACGAGCGTCATCCCCACCGAAATTAATTGGTAGCGTGTGGTAGTCCTGTCAGATGCAAAGAACTATTGCAATACAAGACACTCCCATCATTTACCGGGTAGAACCAACAAAACTGTACCACATTTCAACCTCGTATTACTTGAAAATATGCATCATATCATATATAACTAGTAACTGTAAGAAACTGTAACCATAGATACTACAGTTATCTATGCTCACATACATTGTTCCATGGTATCATTTTGAACAACAATTCATGACAATGTGTATCCGACATGGTTCACAAGTAGGAATACGATATACGCATTTTCCACTTCACCTCATCATGAAATAGTCTTGCGAGTCAAAAAATATGTTCGTTTTTTGCATCACAGGTGAGGTGCATTGGTTATCTTTGCTGTTATTTCCTATATCCTCGTCTTTGTATTTTTGTTGGCTATTCCAATTGCTGAAGCTCATTTGATAAACTGTTTATCTCAGGCCTTTCCCTCCCTAAAAAATCAAAGGGACCAAGTCGAGAGGGTCTGCAGATCAAGGATGACCTATCCTTCGGCTGATGGCGCTTCAAAAATGAGTTTTGTTATGATAATGATGGAGTCGACTGAGCCGTCGATTGTCGTTGACGGTGGTGGAGATCAGAGCAACTGGTAGTTTTGTACCCTCACGTGCATCCACACGACGAAATACCTTAAACATCGCTCTGGTAACCCTCCCAAGAGCCAAAGGACGTGACAACACGTCTATGCTATGTCTGTATCGGCGCCGCCTCTCAATCTGGCCCAACGTGGATTTTGCGGGGATACTACAGGTTAAACTCATGCCAGAATGATTCACAGAAAAATTCAGAAACTGAAAAAAATGAAAACAAGTCATCGAACAAGGTACCCGAAGCATCGGCAAAGAAACGTGCCCCCTAGAAATTTGTGATGTCGAAAAACAGGCAACCCTGTGCCTGACGTGAAATTGAACCATTCTTGAAATAGAGTTGTAGAGGCCTTCGCATATCGCGTAAAAATGCATACCATATTGGAGAAAGCATTTTGAATTGTTCTTCAAATGGTGCAATACATATCTTTATGTCACGCATATTATAAGATTTATTCAAGTTCAAAAGCTGGTACATGTTTTGTTTTCTCTTTGTAATAGGCAGCACCACTGGCGTATGCAGCCATTTTCAAAGGGAGGGGCCAAACGGCCACGGTGGGAGTGCTGATTGTGCGATATACCTATAGTAAGGTGGAGTTATGTTTTGAAAGGGGGGGCATACCGCATTTTGCCCCCCCCCCCCCTCCCCGATGTCTGACTTTGGCCCCGTTGCCTCCCCCTGGATCAGCCCCTGGGCAGCACCCACGTACCCATGTAGAAACAGACCTTAACAATGAAAAGAACAGCCTTTGATCAGGGAACACATTAAAATTACATGTTCCTTATCTTTGGAAACGGTTACCTTATATCGGAAGTATGGATATCAGTCTTCAAACAAGATTGACATCCAATAGCAAATAATTACATTCACTTTGCCCCTTATATGAATTTGGACTCGAAGGGAATTGTATGCAAAGCAGGGGAAGTAACACTGATAACTGCATATAAAATGCGGCTTAACCAACACTACATACCTATGAACAACTCTGAATATAGAATAAACGATTCATATGTTTGTACAAGATGGTATGTTCAAGCTCCAGTAACATGACAACCACAAGACTACTCTAGCCTCATCATAGCCGATAACTCTGTTTAACCCCTGTTAACTCTGTTCAAATGAGAGCGTTAACCGGGTAACTCGTCTCAGAGGCGCCGCGTCTGTCTCTCTAACCGGGTCACTAACGCGCCTCTCCCTCTGTAGGTGGTCTGCACCTGCAGACCGCTCCGAAATCGTCCGACCCGTACCACTATCGGGTTGACTCTCAGCCGCCCCCACCAGAGGGCGGTCACCACGTCAGTGAGTGGCACCGGCAGCAGCGGGACGGCAGCAGCAGTCGACGGTCGCCCCAGCCCAACTACCTAACCCGCGCCGATCACTACGTCAGCGGAGCGCCTCGTGGGAGGAGCCCGCGGGCGTCGAGGTCGAGGTCGAGGTCGAGGTCGAGGTCTGGGTCCAGGTCGAGGTCGAGGTCGCCGGCGCCGGGAGGGGTGAGCTACACGACTAGGTCGGATAGGTATATCAGCAGTGAGGTGCGGGCGACGAGTCCAAGACCGAGATCTCCGAACAACTACACGTCCAGCTACTCGACGAAGACGGAGAGGTTTTCGTCGCTACCGCGCGGCAGGAGCCCGCCCCCGACTACGACGACGAATACGTCGCGTTACTTGACCCTGCCGCGAGCCACCAGCCCGCCGCCGGTGGCTACGAGCTACACGACGCGCACCGAACGGTACACGTCCTCAGAAAGACGAGGACCAAGTCCTTCTCCGGGAGGATCGCCGACCAAACCAGAGCGCCTCCGCGCGGCCAGTCCTCGCCAGCAATCCCCTTACACCAACCGTTTGGACCACGAGCCAGCCCGACCGTCCAGCCCGCCGACTGTGAGGACTCTCACAACTCGCACCGAGCATTACAGCTCGAGTCATCGAAGCGTCTCGCCTCGGCCCGACGCGGTGCCGACTTACACCACCAGCCGTGACCGCTACCTGAGCCCGCGGCCTAGGTCGCCGTCCCCGCCGCCGGCCTCCGCCACGTACACGCGCCACGTGGAGCGCCACGAGCAGCACGTGCCGCGGCGCAGCGACAGTCCGGAGAGCGGCGAATCGCCGCCGCGGCACGCCGCCTCGCCGCCGCTCTACTCAAACACGGTACAGTACAGGCCGGACCGGCAGGAGCTGTCTCAAACGATGCTGAGTACGAGACATGTGAGTTCTACGGAGCGGCGGAGTGTGAGTCCGATGCCTCCGCGAGGTCGGGATGAGCCCGACTCTCAGAGGGCGCTGCCTGACTCGCAGAGGACGCTGCCGAACCGCCCGCGGGTGACGAGACGGCTTGTGGAGGAGACGGAGATCGACTACATCCTCCCGCGAAGATCGTCGCCGTCGACGGACTCCAGTCCGGACCGACGTGGGACGCCGGGCCGGCACTCGACGAGGACGTACCGACAGCCCGAAAGGGAGACGCCGGAGCGGTACCCGTCGACGAAGACACACCGTATCCCCGGGAGGGAGAGCCCCGAGCCGAGGCAAACTCCTGATAGATACAACACAACCAAGACGTACAGACCCCGTGGCAGGGAAAGTCCGGAGCCGAGAAACACACCCGAGACGTACAACGCGACTAAGACATACAGAACCCGCCAGCGAGAAAGTCCGGACGACAGATCGCCGCCAGATCGGCATACGACAGTGAAGACGTATCGTCCGGAGGACCGGGACAGTCGAGAGATAACGCCCGACTATTACACGACAAGCTCCGTGACGAAGGAGTACCATTCCGAAGACCGCCACACGCTCGACCGTAGAACGTACCCCGAGACGTTCCCGCCGCCACGGGTTCATCGGGCAGATGAGAGGTCCACACCAGAGCGAAGACCGGATGTTTTAGAGAAGTACACTGCGCCGAAACAGCGCCGTCCTGACGATCGCGATACCGTCGACCGACGCTCTACCCCGGAGACTCACACCAGCTCTATGACGAGAACCTCCCGCAGAACAACGGAGGAGCGGACTGGCACCGATCGTCTGGTGGTACCGGGGCAGTCCGGTCACCGTCGCTCACCGTCCCCTCGTGCGGAGCCGCTGCGGCGCGACACCTCTGAGCCCGAGCCAACCGTCAAGAAGACCTCCAAGATCGTCCGAAACGGGGCCGCCCGTCCGGCCGACGACCCGAACGCCCTGCTGGACGACCGGATCCAGAACGTCACCGAGCGGTACTTCGCTCCCGGCGAGTCTCTCCCGCGGAGCGACCAGCTGTTGCGTCGGAGTTCCCCACCGCCCTCGGCGCCGGACGCTTCGCAGGCGCTTGACGTCCGTCGGCCTCCCGCGGGCGGCAACTACGACGACCTCCGGCAGCTCTTCGAGCGCTGTCCGAGCGCCGTGCGACGCGAGTCGAGCGAGCCGGAGCCCGGCCTGCGGCTCGTGCGCGAGACGAAGCGACTCGACGACGGCCGCGAGGTGACGCGCGAGGTGGAGGAGTTCATGGACGAGAGGAGACACTCCCACTCGCGGGTGGAGCGCTACAAGATCTCGGAGCCGGGCTATGAGGCGACCAGCTTCCACTCGCTGAAGCGAACGATCGTCAAAGGTAGGAGGAGGCGGTGGCGGCGAGGTGGAGCTTGCACGGCTTCTAACGGAGAGTGTGGTGGTGTGCGGGTCTCTCTCCCGCCCTTCCGGCCTCTCTCCCAGGCTGCTGCACGTCTTCGATTCTTTTTCTAGGTGCAACGTGAGGAGCGTCGGTTGATTCCACTCGGTGGCGGTTGTGTACTGTGTAGTCTTTATATAAGCTTCTTGTATTAACATTTCAAACTAACAATGTATGATGCACGCTTTTGTGGACAATGTAAAGAAAAACGCGATGTGCTTTTGATTCTTAGTAGAGTAGTCTGCAATATTTGTGTAGAGTTGTTGCTTGCGCTTACATTGATAACATTTGTGCAATGAAAGTGTTGGTGTCGGCTGCTTGTGCTATTCAGGAGCCGTATATGCTATGTTTCCAGATCACCAGGTGGTCAGGGCTGCCGACTACGACGAGAAGCGGATGGCCATCGATCAAGTGACCAGCAACACGCTCAACCTCAACCAGATGAACCTGGACGGTCTGTTACACGGTTACCTCAACATTGCGTAACTTAGTCGGACGCAGTTGTCTGCTACCTCATGAGACAATAGTGAAACAAATTTTAAATTGTATCTATACAACATAGGAACCTACTGACTACTGATACGCTATACGGCACGTGATCAAAATGACCAATAGGTCGGACCGCCTCATTGAATGAAGCAGGGGCGTCGCCACAACATTCTGAGTGCAGGGGCCAGCCAGGCACATGGGGGAGCCAGCGAGGGATCGGGGAATGAAGCAAAATGAAGCACATTGAATGAAATATATCATTTTTGACGTATACGACTTTTAATATCTTCTAGACCCCACCTAATAACCAACCTGGTGGTTATTTTCTGTTTGATTCCTGGGTCTAAGTTATAGGTCTAGTTTTAAATTCAGTTTTACTTCGTTTAAATTTTAAACCTTAAGACCCATGGTACCGCTTAGCTACGTAGCACTAAAATCTGTACTCGTTAACTTCAGAAAGGTAAGCCTATAGTTCGCAAATATCGTGCTCACGTGGTCCTGACTATTTCGCCGTGCGTCAAACCATGTCTTTCGCCGCAGAATGGAACGTGAGGGACCGCTCCAGAAGCCACTCCTCGCTCGAGTATGACTACGATCCGGCTGCGCACATCAAACACATCATCAAGTCAGGTCAGAACGAGCATTGTGCCTGTCCCGCTTCCCTTAATGCTGTTAGAGACACGTTTGAAATTAAAAGAGGTACACAAGTACCGTCTTATGCTACAATTATGTTTTCCTCATCTCCTTGTGATGATGACTGGTTAAAACTGATTTCAGAAGTCGCTCGTTACGTATACATAGATAGGCACATACATATAACTTGGAAGAACATGATAACTTCTGGATATGAGAGTTCATCTCCTTGGTGTTTATCAGGGAAAACAAGCAGTATTGATCCTTACTGGATGGTGTATTTCCGTTTCAGCCCGGCCTAATTTCGACCCGTCCTCTGCTGAGAAGATCCACGTCCCGAGAGCCGACCGAGAAAAGAGTGGCACTCTGGACCGCTCCGGGACGCATGAACGGTTCTCCACCCTGGACAGATCCACCCAGGATAGATCCACCCTAGACAGATCCACCCTAGACAGATCCACCCTGGACAGATCCACCCTGGACAGATCCACTCTAGACAGATCCGCCCTGGACAGATCCACCCTGGATAGATCGACCCATGATCATTCCACGTTCGATCGGTCCAACATCGATCGTTCGACCATTGATCGGTCGACCATCGACCGGTCCACGATCGAGAGGACGGAGAAGTTCGAGCGGCATTCGGACTCCATCAGAGGACACTCAGACTCCATCAGAGAACACTCCGACTCCACCAGAGGACACTCGAACTCCCTCAGAGGACACTCGAACACCATCAGGGGACTGGAGGAACAGGTAAGTCAGTCGGTGGAGAGTGGTCAGTAACTTGGTGGCAGGCGTGGTAGGCCGATTACCCAGATCTGTCAGTGCAATAATCTTGTCAGGTGTCGCCAGTGAAGGATTACTAGCAGGTGAAGACGCGTTTATCGTCAAGCGGACAAAGGATGTGGGGCCTGATATGCATAATAGATTCAGATGCGTTGTTATATAGATAGATTCGTATTCACATGTAGTGCACGTGTCATTTCCAAAGGAACTGGAATTCAGTTTGAATGCTCTGCCCAATAATTCTCTGGATGAGTCCACGTGTGTGATTTCGGTACCGAGTTATCATTTATGATCTTATTAATCTTATTTTATATTCTTCTTATTTATAATATTATTATAATTTACAATTTATTGCTAATTTCATCCATTAGGTATCCATCCATCCATTAGGCTCCACCTATATCCCGTTCACTTCTAGCCCCCGTTATGAAGTAAAGGCATCTTGAGTACACCCATTGAAAGTCCATCTAATATGCTTATGTGGCGCAGCTATGCCGTCCGTTTCACACTGTCCCCTCCCTCTCCCTCATGCAGGTGATGCAGACCACCTCGTCGCGCCTGCTGCAGTCGGCTGTCCACTCTGACGTCACCACCACCCACGGTGACGTCACGGTGCGTGGCGCCGGTCTGCGGACGGTGCCGGTGTCACGACCGGCGGAGTTTTTTCTCACTGGTCCGCCGGGCACCGCAAAACATGACGTCAGGGTCACCATCAGAGGTCAGTAGACAGTCTCGTGACCAGGGTTGTGCTCCATGACATAACGACTCAAGTTACCTCCGTTTTGTGCGTAGTCCTCGCTGTCCGGGCAGGGCGCCAGCAGAGCGCCGAACGCTCCCGTTATAAGTTGCTAGATTTGTGTAGAAGGAGCCATTAGTCGTCAAACTTTGTCCGTGGCTAATCTTGCATCTCCACTGAACCAGTTTCGGACCCCTCGCATTCCTGCCTTGCCAGTTGTGAAGAGCTGCTCACAAAACGGGGTACCTTGAGTCAGTTGTGCAATCGAGCACACCTGTGCACATGACCTGAGGGTCACCATCACCATCAGAGGTCACAAGACGGTCACGTAACCTACGGGTCACCGTCAGAGGTTGGTAGAATGTGCAAGACACAATCAGAAGTCAGTGGACGGTCACGTGACATGTAGGCAATTTTCAACTGTCAAAGTTCGGTGGACGACTAAACGTGCCTTGAATGCCTGTACCGGAGATTGCGGGCTGCCTGGATAACAACTCAAGCCATTCTGCACAGGATAATTGACTACAACGCAAGGAAGTTTATCAAAGCGAAGCAAAAAAGCAGAAGGCTGGTAGACGCAAATGAGGGGTTGTCAGGATTTCAAGTGCAGCCGCTGCGCACTTCCTCGGCGTTTGTGAACCCATGTTGTTTGAGCACCAAGTCAAATAACTATGGAAATGCACGTGTTAAAGTTTCCCGGATGGCGCAGTCTCAGACTTGATTCTATAACACTGATCGGTTTGTGACGCACCGTAGCAGACCGTCCGTTTTCTTGTGTCCCCAGACCCGTCCGACCGCCGCGTGCCGTGCACCATCACCAAGTCCGGGGACGAGTTTGTCGTGAAATACCTGCCGCAGGTGAGGAGATAGCCTGACCTAAACAGGATTGCACTATTACTGCGTGTATTTCACATACTTGGATGTTTTTAATTATACTATCCAGCCCAACTTTATTGTTCAGTATCGTCTGCTATAAAATTACAATAACAAAGAAATCTGAAGAAGGCGCATGATAGATACTCGATTTATCGATTTTCTGAGCAATGGTCGTTTTGCGAGTGAATAGGGCTACGCGTAATACATAAAAGCAACCGGGTAGCTGACATTACTCCAATGACACTTCGTCTCCTAGACCTTCAATAATCACACTTCAATAACCAAATTTAGCTGATGATATTTCATTTGACTTATGTCTTTTCCCGGCCTTCAATCGCCTGAGAGGTAACCCTTTTTCCCTTTAACCTCAAGTGATTTGTCCGTATATGACACAGTTATACTGCCCCTCAGCTTGCAGGGATAAGACCCCACTCCCCTGCCCTCAGTGAACAGGATATAACCCCTCTCCTGCCCCCAGGCGGTGGGGGACCACGAGGTGGACATTGAGCTGCGCGGTGAGCCTGTCCCCGGCTCGCCCCTGGCCAGCAGCGTCTACGACACGTCCCAGATCAGTGTGGCCACCATCCCGGACGGAACAGTGGGACGGCCCGTCCAGTTTGAGAGTGAGTAGCCCGTGGCACGATGGTGACTCGAGAGTGAGTGCTGAGTAGCCTGTACTGATGGTGACGATGGTGACGTCCGTGATGTATCGTCAGGTGGTGGAGCGAGATCGGGATAGGATAATAATACAAGCCGTCAGCAGATATGTAATAGTGTACGGTGCTTATATAAGTGTGCCAGAATCATGCAACCGAAACGTTATCACTTACATTGATTGCGGATAGTGGTCAAATCTTCAGATCTCTATATTTCGAGAAATGTGTTATTTTGTGTAGGTATATGTTTGTGGCAAAATATTACACTTTTGCTGCATTGTGCTACTAAGCAAAATTAAGATAACATGGCATTGATTTACCCTAAAACGTACTGTAAGCACTTCAATAGACCTATGTAAAGCCTCCAAGACCTCTAAGCATGTCTACCTTTCTCAAAGCAGGAATTATTAATTCCAATGGCAGTTCATTACTACATCATTACTACCTCACTATATTTCCTTGTGACACCTCATAGCATCTTTGTCTTACTCGCATTTGTATCGTTCTACCTCGCTCCGTTATCTCTTGCCAGAATTATCCTCTATCGCCAGGAAAGTGTAGCGTGAACGACCCATCACTCCTGACCGGTCCTTCCCGTCTTTCTTCTCACCTCAGTTGACGGCTCTCGGGCTGGTGCTGGAAACCTCGAGATCCTGGTCAACGGCGGCCACGTGACCTCCTATGTCAAGGACCTGGGTCAGCAGCGCTTCATGGCCTCTTTCGTGCCGCACTACGCCATGAAGCACGTGATCGAGATGAAGTTCAACGACGAGGATGTTCCAGGTTAGTCTCACGTTTTATGGTGGCGTCAAGGCGGCGTTTGGAGTTTTATGTTCTCACGCGCGTTTCAGGTAGGGTTTAGTGTTTAGTGATTGGTGATCTCGAGTTGAACAGATGATTATCAACAGAGAAAGCAGAGAAGATGGCATCGTCAGGATAAGATGCATGCCGTTGACAATATCTGTAATTTTGTTCCGATTGATACGCATGTATCTATTCTGAGAATTAAAAGCTTTAATCTGAGACCTACATGAAGGTAGTTGCGTTTAATCAAACTCAAATTAGACGGTCATGCTCACTTGCAGAGGAAGGAAAAGTACATATACTTTGTAATGGCGTAGTGCAAGCTCTAAAAATACTAAATGTTTTTATTTACTTATATCTATACGTCACGATTCCTGTGCGTGAATAGGTGACTACTTTCCTATCACTTCGCTTTTGGCTAAGTAAAAATTGTCAGTTGTTGGAGACCGTCTTGCTCGGTTTAACAACGTTACGAGGGAAGTTACCTGAGACAGAACATTCTGGATTAACTAGACCACCTATTAGATATTCCGTGAGACTCTTCTGTTATTTCCTGTTATATGTCGTAGCATAACATACATTGGATGCATTGCATGTAGTGGGAGGATTTACGATACCAAAGGAGGAAATGTGCTCACTTAGTTTGAAACCTGGCACGCTCTATAAATGGCACTAATGAACTAATTACATATAGCTCTGTACTCTGTAGATCATTGACAGCTGTGTTATGACCTTCAGAATATTATTTTTACGCCATGTTAATACTGTGAGGCTAGGTGGTATTACTGACACATCCTCTTAAAGGGACATTGTAACCTAAAATACAAAATTTGACAGGTGATAGAGCCAGTTTCCCCTGTTAGAACACTCAAGTCCGTTTCAAATCTTCACGCTCAATCGTCTGCAGTCTTCATTCAAAGATCGTTTTTTCGCACTAGTTTTAGTAAAACCGTAGGTACTTTTCCTAACCTAATAGACTCTGGAATTACCGGAATCGCACCGTCACGACATGACGTTTAGAGGATAATTTTAATTAGGATTTTGGAGTGTATCAACAAAAGAATGTTATCATCGTGTTTTCTGTTCGAAGTTCTATTCTCACTTTGGTCCATCCTCCGCGGCGAATTTGAATATTCTGGTTGGCGGCGCAAAATAAATGTAAACAAAAAGCATAACAGAAGCTCTCGCTAGGATCTTTTTTTGTTTTGTGATTTAATCTATTTTAATAAACTGCTTTAATTTAATTCAGAATTTAATTTGGTAATTTATGCAATATTTATGGTCGTTATATTTTAGCGAAATACACAA
>JARFNZ010006467.1:0-14894 GCA_031763405.1 Balanus nubilus
ATATCCTCTTTTTATTCCGGAAACCTCGCTAAGGAAAGAAATACAAAAATAATGAAAAAAATGCCTTTTGGAAGAGGGCGCAGTCACGACACTTAGTCGTTTATTCCTTGCTTAATTTCCTCCAACAAACTGCTACGATTTTAAGCGTAGGGCATCTCTATGTAGGTATATAAGATCTATATGATCGCAACTGCTACAATTAACATATATAACATCCATACATCCGTTTCGTAGCGTCTATCTAATCGTGAAATCAGCTGTCTGCGCCATCCAGTGTATGCACAATAACATTGTACAATGACATTGTGACCGAAATCCGACGAGATCTCGCTTTGCCGCACGTCTGGTCGACGGGGCGTGGGAAAAAATGTGAACTGATAATCATGTCGGAAATGTACCAACCATGTCGGAGCCGCGCGGTCCACCCAACAATCTTGTGGACATATCCGCCGTATGTGTGGTTCTGCGACTGTGGTTCCTCCCGACAAGATTTCCACAGCCGAGGCGCGGCTTTAGCATGCGTGGTTCCCTTCGGTGTGTTGGCGAAGGGCGTTCATGGAGGCATGGTTACGGGTAGCCTAGGCCCAGCAGTCGTCACTGCGGCTAGGTTGACTTCTGCAGGCGTGGTTCCGTAGGCGCTATTACGAAAGGCGTGCTTCCGAGTCCCGATAGTGCGGCTACGAAGCATTGACATGTCACGAGGTCTTGGGAGTCGCCAGTGTGACCTGGCTCACAAAGCCCGGCGGTTTTGCTGAGAGGGGCTCGTGGTTGGGTCCAGTTGTGCCGGGACGGGTGAGGGTGCGCACGGCCACCACGCGTCAACGCTCTGCTATACGGTGAGGTGCTATACGCTCTGCTATACGCTCTGCTATACGGTGAGGTGCTATACGCTCTGCTATACGCTCTGCTATACGCTCTGCTATACGGTGAGGTGCTATACGCTCTGCTATACGCTTTGCCATACGGTGAGACTTGCTGCGGTGGCGGCTTTGGATTTGTGAACTTCCCTGCCTTGGTGTTGTCCGATGACCGAGAACTTGGTTTCACTTCTTAACTTCTCGTTCTCTTAGGAGACCTGTGAAATTCCCTTTCGTAGTGGTGTAGTACAAAGACCGTCGAATGTCTTTCAATTTTTAAACTCTCTACAACTTCGTTCTCCCCAGTTACAGCACCAAGCGGGGCGTCAGTAGTGTAGTCAGGTCGCCTCTTAATCTTGCTCTAGACTCCAGTTAAACCAGTATTGGCGTGTAACATTGACACCTGGGGGCTCGCTGCCTCGAATAGCAATGACACTACACCACCGGCGCTGCCTGGGTTTCTGCTTCCCCGCAGACCACTGGTAGTGTCTGATAGTGTTGGGTGGGTCTCTCTTGCCACGGGTGTCAGTGACGGTGTGATATTGTTGTCCCGAGACGGTGCCCAGCTGCACGAACGGCGAGAACGGCTGGCTATGGTGTCCGTCCGTGGCGTATTGACCAAACGGTCGCGGCCCAAAGGTCACGGTACGCGCCCCTGGGGTGGCTGAATAGTCACAGTGGTGGTAAAAGGCTATGTGTTTGGTGATATTTGAGGTTTGCAAATGTTGTGCGGACGTTTGCTGTTGAAGCTTAATTAACGAAGATTGCAGGAGTAGGTAGACCCTAGCTCATGAAAAGGAATGTTAACAAATCAACACCTGTGCAGTGTGCAGTGTGCAATCTCCTGTCAAACTGTGAATGTAGATGTAAACATCCATTTAAGAGCTAGTGGATCTCAAGCTGCATAATCACTCATAGTGTGTTTACGTTAACAATGTATCCAAAGGCTTATGCATTATTAGTTTGGGTTCGGGGATTCTGGTGACAAAACCATTCATCTTCAACATTGATCCGATGCCTGTTAAGCTGCAGCTGCTGGCAGTGTTACGTTGCAATGCCTGTTTAGCTGCAGCTGCTGGCAGTGTTCCATTGCAATGCCTGTTTAGCTCCAGCTGCTGGCAGTGTTCCGTCGCAATGCCTGTTAAGCTGCAGCTGCTGGCAGTGTTCCGTCGCAATGCCTGTTAAGCTGCAGCTGCTGGCAGTGTTACGTTGCAATGCCTGTTTAGCTGCAGCTGCTGGCAGTGTTCCGTTGCAATGCCTGTGAAGCTCCAGCTGCTGGCAGTGTTCCGTTGCACCAGAAGAGCCTCCTGGTTCCTGATGGAAGATACATACTTAGCTACCCGTTTCCTATCTAGCGACCCTGATTGAACATTTATCCAATACTCAATGAGTGATATCAGCAAATCAGGGGTTTAGTTTCGTATTCAGTTCAAATCCAATCCGGATAGAAATTCGTATCCATAAGGACCCTTCAACTTGTTAGGAGAAGCTACACCCTGCAACAAATGCAATATTTCGGGAATGCAGCGCTTCATAATTTTTGTTTCGGCCTGCTAATCCTGCTTTACTATGGGTCCACTGAAACAGCATTAATCTCCATGGAGGCCCTGAAGTTAGTTTCAGGAGTAAACGTCTTGGTGATGCCGGGTAGTGGCAATGTCCGCCAAAGGTTTGCGTGTCCCTGGTGTTTGTCCCCCATATCAACATCAATAATTAATGTCTGCCGGTGCCCCGTTTTTGCGCCCTGGCGTGTCTGTGTCTGTAATTAACTATCCCGAACAGATGGAATCGTACGATGCTGAATAATGATCTTTGGCCTGACGTCAATTGCTTAGAAGGTACTGTTTTTATCGCTCAGTGCTATTTTTTTTAACCACAAAGAATTGGCGAATGAGTTACCAATGCATTCATTTGTCTGTTTTTGCCCATGACCTTGTCTTGCATGACCTTGTTTTTGCCCATGACCTTGTCTTGCTCTACACCTTTGATCGTGCAATTTGTGTCGTCCGTCACTGTCCCCAAGAGCACCAGCGCCCCTGTTACACAGCCAAAGTACCACAGACGATTTATGGTCTGGTAAAACCGTAGTGGCGAGGCAGAACCGTGGAGGCAAGGCTTGATAAATGATCGTCAATACGCGGAGCTTTTCGCCCGGCTCCAGCACCGACTTTATTTCTCCCCCGGCCCTGCACGGTTTGGATTCTGTTCTGGGTCAGCAGCGAGACCGGAACGGAATGGACCAGACCAGGGGAGGGCACTGACAGACCAGACCAGACCAGACCAGACCAGACCAGACCAGACCAGACCAGACCAGACCAGACCAGACCAGACCAGACCAGACGATAGAAGACCAGGCTGTTTTGTTGTGACTGAAATGCGATGTGATGGGAAATGAATCGTGATATCGTCATAGCTTGGAATTCATGTTTGTATTGCTTTCGTATTCGGGGGCCATACACTCTAAACGTATGAATTCAGGGCATCCATGGAGATTAATGCTATTTCAGTGGGTCCCTAGTAAACCAGGCTTGGTGGCCGAAACGAAATGTATTTCACTTGGCAGAAGGTACTCGCGCTACTTTTCTGTTTCCTAATTTATCAGCTACACTTGCTGTCTTGTTGAGTGCATAACACTGTATAATAGCATGGCCCACTTGCGCCGCATTTCACATCCCACGGCATTTACCGCTGCATTTCACCATTCTCCGTTCCAGTTATTGATCGATCGCCAAAGGTGAAACAAAAACCTACGGCCGACAAACGCATAATGTGGCTCTGTTTGCTCACTTGATTGGCCGCCGTTTCTGTTGATTCTTCTGTTCGGGTGAAAGTTAGCATACGGTCGCGCCTCAGCACGGCACCCGAGTTTGTTGAATCCGATGACGTCATATCCTCTATGGTCACTGCTGGTAAGTTGTGACTAGTGAGTACTGTCAACTTACGCAGGGAAAACACTGCGGCATTTCGGTAGATTATTCGTGGATATGTGAACTACGCAGAGTGTGAGGCATCTTGTTCCAATTTTTCTGTATAGTGACTGAGTAGCATGTTGTATAGTGACTTAAAGGGAGATAATGACCTTTTTATTTTTACGTAACGAATTTCTTTTGGCCCCGGTATGGTATTATAAAGATTATATTTTAATAAAAAGATGAAACAAAATTGTTTCCTTTTTCAATGTTGTAAATTGAGAATAATAATAAAATCAAATACTTGAATACTGCACCAAGTATCGACGGTGCCCTTCCTTACCAGTACCCAACCGCGGTATCTTTGGCGCCATTGTTACGCTTGTCCCCGTATGACGAATATTGTTTGAAATTAGAACGAGGCTGCTAAATTATAAACATGTGGAAAGAAGGATGAATTCGAAAAATCCAACGTTGGTATGGCGAGACTGTATGCGTTGAAAGTAGGTTTTTTACATTTTAAGTCACTGCACATAGATGCAATAGAAACCTGGTATATGCCTTTATTGTAAAACAAACGCTACAACGACCGTAAACGATTTGGTAATTCAAAAGCTGGCCAGTACTTGCCAAGTACCTATTTCTCCAGCATGGAGCGTTTAGCAACTTTGACATCGAAAATCTCGATGTAGGCTAGTGTATGAAAAATGTTATAAATTTACAACATATTTTCATCTTCACTATCATTTTCAAGTTCCAACTCCATTTTTGGGGAAAAGGTTATTATTTCCCTTCAAATAATCGATAAATCTCTTTATGTAAAATTAGTGTATAGCAAAGTATAACTTTTATATACGAAAGGCAACAATTGAATAACAGTTTCCCCTTAAACATGAGACAGGGAAGTATTCTGGGTGTTATGTCACGAATTCAACAACACGCCTTTTTCGTAAATGATGGTGCACAGTGCACGCCCATCTATCACTCGTCACTCATCAGCATCTGCATAGCGTCGCAACTGTACTGACTTGCTTGCCACTGATCGTCAGATTCCTATCGCGCCCTGAAGCCAATTTCCCCGACTACTACACACTGCTGGTGTGACTTGACACCGGTGTCCTATAGCTGCTGTCCGTATCTCAGTCGGCTCGGGTGCCAAACTGCCCCAGGGATGGCGACGAGGTCACGGTGACACTGATCGTAAACTGGGGCTCGACCAGCTGAGCCCGGCGGCCTCTTCCAGCCCCGGCTGTTCTTCTCAGCCCAGCTGATGCCCGCTGGGCGATATTGATTTATACACTGGCTGATACCGACTGGGCGGAGCCATCACCAGAAGACCCCATCTGAACCCAGCTCTAGTTCCAGTCTGCCTCAGTTGTCCCCAGCTCACCCAAACTGTCCAATCATGCTACCACCAGCTGTCCCTACAGCTGTTTCCATCTTCTCCCTGAACCCCAGTGACCCGGAGTGCCTCGGGCGGTCGCTGTCCACTGCAGTCGATGAGTTTACCCTGCGCGCGGGGCAACACGGGGTAAACACCCGAGCGTCACAGCCGCTGTGACGTCACGGGGTCGACTTCCTTCCCCGAATCGGCGCTGTTGCATCGCTAGCGACCGGGCTGCTTGGTTGCTATGATGACCTGGATGGGCAAAGCTCCCAGGTCACGCAAGGTCATAAGGCTCTCAGATTTATGTCTTTCTGGTTTCAGTTGATTGCTTTTGCGAAGGAGGAATAAAACCGTCTAGGGGTACGTCCTCCTGAATGCAGTTAGGAATGGCATGAGATGGAGTTAAAAGGAATTTAGTTTTATGTTGTTAATAGTTAATGAATGAAACACGTTGCTTGAATAGATGTCCATTTCCATATTGATTTATCTCACCGGTTGTATCAGCAGTCCTTAATAAGCGGAGTGGTTAATCTGATCAACCTTATCCTTTACCAATGGCTCGTTATCTAACGCTCCAACGTTACCAGCGTTCCAGCAAGTCTGTAAGTCCAGTAAGTCTGGTAAGTCTGGTATCCTATTTGGCGTATCTAAATCGCGTCATGGCACCGACTATTGTAACCTCGGCGAAATGTGCTCCGCGACCCATGATTGGCATTGACCAGCCCAGCGCGGCTATGGCTTCCTGCGGACGGCCCGACTCGGAAACACCGGATTTACGAGCCATATACCAGCCCGAGCGACGTTAGTCGTTACCGCTGGAGCGGCACATGGGGCCTACTTTACCACGCTGTCGATCCATGAAAAGTGTGTTTACTCATTAATGGTAATTTATGCATGTCCCCGGAGGATAATAGGTGGTGCTGCTCGGTCTCCCTTGCCGTCCGATTTTAGGCCAAAGGCAATGCGAGGGAGCAGTGTCGGCCGCTAGTTAGTTACGGGTATGTTTTTGGTCCTCTAAACGATGGCTTGCAGAACGGATTCTTGCAATATTGGAGTTATTAATATTCATAGATACGTTCATTGATATATTCGTAGTGTTATTTATTTCCATAGAATATTAAGTTACTTCATTCACCAAGTGGCACATCCATCGTGTTTAAACATTTATTTAATTACGTCTTTGCAACTCACGAGCACGGTTTCCAAGGTGTTGTTTATGGCACCGTTAACTATTTGGCGGCTCGTTTTTTGGCGCCTGCCGTGGTCGCCCTAGTTCCGTGACTCAATGGGGCTCCAGGCTCGTCTGTGACTCCAGTGTATTTAAAGTCACAGTGACTCGGAGTCATCCTTCAGCCGAAGTTCGTCGAATAGAGACGTAGTCAGCTCGGATTAGGGTTGAATCTAAGACTAATAAGCGTTTAGAGTAGAAATAGTAAAGATTACCCGAATTAAGGCCAAACCGGATTCGGGACTCAAGTCAGAGTCAAACATGAGTCAGAATCAGTCAGGTCTTAGTCAGAGTTATATATTTGTTAGAGTCACTCAGAGTGAGAGATAGTCAGAGCAGGTCAGGGACAGAGCCATGGTTTGAGTCCGTAAGTCTGAGTCTCAGCTCCGGATCCATGGCCGACTCAGACATCCGTGACTCTCCCCCCCCACCCCCCCCCCCCCCCCCCGGGGCCGGGGGGGGGGGGGGGGGGGGGGGGTTGTCTCGGACCGGACAGTCGGGCGCCGCCTGACCGCGTCCGGAATGACCCCTGAATGACCTTTACTGCGCCCCGGGGCACGTCTGAGAGGACCATTTTGGACACCCACGTGGTCGAAGTCGAAGCCCATAGGACGCCCAATGCGTCATAGCAGAGATGAGAACAATTTTGGAAAGGGCATAACCTCTGGCAGCGGCAATTTGTGGATGAGCCGGCTTTGTCTCGGAGCTGTTTCCCATACTTTGGTCCTAAAGTTGGCTAATATAGGTACCTTGACTTCAAACTTTGATCAGCTGCGCATCGAAATGACACAGTCGTGGGCATGAAGTTAAACTCAAGCATCTTCAAGCCTTCAGCATGGCGCACTTCTGGCGAAGTCATCTCAATAGCAAATATGTCCAGTGTATGCATGTTGGGGCTCATATATCCATGTCCCAAGGGGTCCACTTGGTAGCACGGCGCCTGGTTCGGAGCCCCCTAATGGTACACAGGAGATCTTATTAGGGTCACGTGACCGCTCAGTCAGAGGAATTGCTGCGCCAGTCTCTGGCAGGCATATCGGAGTCAGCTGGTTACTGGAGAGCGAGAGAGGAAGAGAGAGAGAGAGGGAGAGAGGGAGGGAGAGCGAGCGAAGGAAGCCACAAGTGGATGGCTGCTGCTGCCTAAAGAGATGAGCTGCTCGGCGAGGAACACAAGGGAGAGGAGGGATGCACTCCGAACGTCACGGGACCTGGAGGAGGTTGGCAGGTGCGTCGGAAGGAAATTGAATTAAAAAAAATAATATTTTGTTTATTTGATTGGAAAATATCTATGCATCATATACTTACGATAGTTCTTCCGTTGCATTTATCGGGACTGAAATGTTTTACAGGTATACAATATTTGTTTATACGAGATTATTGTCAAAGGAAGCGCTAACGCAAGGGCGGCGCCATGGGGGGAGGGGAGGACGGGTCAGAAGGAGCAGCCACCCCTCCCCATGTTGTCAAGCAGGTGGTAAGCTTATATTTTTGCCCCTTCTGAAATTTAAGGAGTCCCCTCTATGCTCCAAAGAGGTCCATCAATGGGCGGCGCAGCACGGAGCAGAGGGGCAGTTTCCTTCGCATAATTTTCTGGAGACCCCTATAGCCTAAGCACATTACTTAATTTTCACAAACTTCGTCCATTTTTGCTTATTTATCTGAGTGACAAAATTAAGTGGCTGAAGTGGCAGGTGAAATGTGAATTTCGGGTATAAGTTAGAGGCCCCCTTTTGGGAGACCCCTTGCTGGGAGGCCCCGGAAAGCTTTGCCCCCGCTCGACGAAACCAGTGGCGCCGCCGCTGTGTTGAAGTAAACCCGAAGTTTTGAAGGCGCGACAGGATCAGTGTTGTTAGCGCGTACGATGGGATCAGTGTTGTCATCGTGTTCGATCGTAACGTGACGAGCCTGGTATATTTGACGTGTCCTCCACGCCCGAGAATAAAGTTAAAACATGTCTTTTATCCAGAAATAATGTTTTTGTGCCGACCTAAACCTTCAGCGAGTAAACTAAGGTGTAACTTTGCCATTATTGAAGGTACATGATATTGTTTGCGAAGCATTACCTCATGTTTGTTTGGTCTGTTGGCTTCACGCCGTATCCTGTCTATTTCCGTTGATGATTCATAGGACTGAAGTCATGCAGGCAATAAAACCTTCCCGTGCAGTAGCTGTTGCAAAAGTAAAACACAGTTACCCAGCAATCGTTGTTTGTCACGTTGTGTTGGTATTATCCCAGCAACCCAGCAACTGTGTTGGTATTTTCTGAATAGATAATATGTCTGGACGGAAAAACATCGGACTCAGAAAACCTTACAAATTTTTCCCAGCTGTGGACTTCAAACGTAGCTGTTCCGTGTTCATTCCAAAGCATGACAAGGTGCTGGACTCAGCCAAGTATCGGCTTTGGCGCCACACTCGAGCAAGTCCCCGTTTCTCACCGTTGTGTGGCGTATGGGCATTTGCAACGGGCCGTCACCACTCAAAATACCACTTTCAGAAATGAATTAACTAGTTCTGAAGTACTCTTGAGCTAGTGCATATCAACCATGAAATTAAGCACTTGAGTAGAGCCGAAACAAGACATACTTAAAACTTAACTCGAGCTAGCTTTGGTTCAAGAACTTCTTGAACCGCTCAGACGAGGTTGTTAGCAACTCCCTTGCCTCATGTCATGTTCACTTAACGGTGAGCGGCACTACCGTTTTCACGGACGCCTTTCCTTTCCTGGTCAGTTTACTTGCGGTTCATCATGTGATGTCACCCATGCTTAGTCACTGGGAAGTGTTTCTGTGGCCAGAGAGACGCCACACTGCTCAATGATCATAGCGTCGGCCATGACAAGGTCAAAGGACACGGTCAGGATCTTCTGCCGGTGATCTAGGTGATGTTTTTCGCCGAAATGTCAGGGCTTATTGGGTCTGATGTTGAATCCAAGGAATACAATTTGATAGGAAGTTGACCTGAGTATGTCCAAGTAGCTTAACAAGTGACCTTTGTACAAATAAGATGTGTTAATAAGGGATTTGCATGCCTGTGTCACCTTGACCCAAACAAAAATAAGGTAATTTTAAATTGCCGTATAATTTAAAATAGGTAATTTAAAATTAATTTTACATTTGTTTTTATAATACAAGCATGTCATCACCACCTTCGATATCGGAGCGGTTCTCCATTTCGCACCGGATTGCGGTGGTTTATTCCCAAGTGGCAACCTCTTCTGTCGAGCCCAAACATGCCCTGGTGGTACCAGGCTGTTTGGACAACTTTGGCGCCCAAACCGCCGAACTGTCATGCTGTGGGCATATAAGGCGGTAATTTGCGTTTATTGCCCAGCAGTCGTTGGGTTCATCCTCCGTTAATGCGTGTCGAAACGCGTTTTGTTTTGAGCTGTCCGAATTCTGCATGACAAGTATGTGCCGGTAAGTGATTGAGCGGTTTGGTTAATTTGCATGAATATTAACTGGTGTAATTATGAAAAATGAAATTGTGATTTGTGTTTGGAGTTTCTTGTAACGACCAAATCTCGCCTACGCTCACTCGAATAACTTCCCTAGCTTTGCTCTGCGATTCAACAGTGTAGGGTTCAAGTCGAACGTGTCACCCTCGAAGGGCTCACGCGACCTTAAGGTCAGCGGGGTGACTCAGCTGTCACGTAACGCGAGGCGTTGTCAGTCAAACTGAAGCCTGCTGACAGTGACAGATGACAGACAGCTGACAGTGACATATGACAGATAGCTGACCGCTCACTTTGACGGCGTTAGTCAGCCTTGCCAGACCCAGCGCTTTTGGCCTTGTTGAATGTGTGTATCGTCCGTTATTTTATCACTGTTTGAAACTTTTTTCGTATTCGATGTATTTTCCCTTCAGAGACATTTTGTTAAAAACAAGCATAGCTGCCACAAGTAAACACCATATTATATGTAAGCGAGTAAACAGAAACACCTGTGGCTCAGTAGCTAAAATGGGCTTAGAAGGAACTACCGAATCAAAACGTTTGTTGAATTAAAGAAGAACCCGATTTTGCTACACTGTGTATAAATTTGTATTACAAAAGAAAACATCTCCTTTTTTGAGGAGAGTGGCATTTTCTGTAAACAGTCGTTTTTTTCGGGGGACGTGGCATCAATATCCCTCAGCTCCGACCATATAGACAGCATTGAGCCGTCATTTAGATTACTCAGCTGGACCGGTCTGGGAGTTTTCAAGCTGGCTCCGCTAAGGTTATCTAACTTTCCGCTCTGCGAAGCGGATAATCATCTCCAGAAATACCGCTAGAATACCGCAGCTTCAGTCCCACAGTCAAGCCTGTCGACCCGACTCCACAGATGACTATTGCAGCGTGCGTTATGTGCAGCGCGCTCTGCACAACTCTGCAGGGCACTCGCTGATGGACAGGACACTGCACTCTCCACCGCAGCACTCACTCGGAACTCGGTAACTGCACAGCGCTGAGCTCACGCTGCGTTTTGGCGCCGTGCCAACGGCCGGTGATGACGTGACCGTCGGACAGATCCGGTAGATTTCGGAGGTTCGCACGAATTCACATTTGCGGGCTGAGAAGTGGCGAGCGGGATTTGTCTCCCATAACGTTGCAGCGGTAAGGGAATAATGTGGAGACGAAACCGGTTTGGGAAATTTCCGCTGCGTTTTTTTTGTGCATTTTTAGTAGTGGGGCTTGCATACTTTATCTTTTTGGTATCTACGCTACTCGCCAAGATATACGATTGCATACCGTGTTTTTCACTCCATTAATCATGTTCTTATTCTGGTTACGAGGTCTCGTGAAATGTTGTCGCTTAAAGGGAACGTATGACCTTTGGCGATGGAAGAGAACCATGGATAACTGGTGTTTTCTGAATACGTATGGTGTTGAAACATCGCTTGCAGTGGTTTTTGCTTCATATAGGAGGAACTGAACTAGGAATGACTTATTTGAGAGTGGTACTTGTTGGTACTTGTTTCTGGCACTGCCTTACGTTACATTGTATCAAACACATAGTGAACACGCTTCAATAACAACTAAATGTATCATACTGGATACCCGTTATACTGAATCACTGCTTAGTGTTAAAAAATTGTGCTGAAATATGTTCGTAGCCATCGGAATGCGAAGTACCTACTTGCATTAAGACCCACCTCTTTTCGATGGTGGGACCATTATAGTTTTTGAAATCAAATTTAACCCATTTAACGCGATCTTCAACCACTAAATGTACTGTTTCCCGGCTTCCCTTGTTCCGAAGTTGCTAATACAAGTGCTAACTCCATTTTTTGTGGGAAAAGGTCATACATTACCTTTAAGCGTTTGGTCTGACTTGATGAGTGAGACCAAATCTCGGTCTGACAGTTGTGGAGCCGGAGAGCCCTAACCGCGCCGCCGCACTGGCAGGGCGCCAACGAGTGCCGTGCGCTGCGGGTAGGAGATGCTAGGTTTTGTTCAATGGAGCCGATCTTACACCACCACTGACCCAAACCTCAACCGGTCGTTCAGGAATGCGGGAACTTGAAATAGTTCAGGACCAGATAAATAAGTGTCGTGAAAACGGCTATTATGAGCCAACTGGTGACCAAAAACATCAGAAACTAAACTGTGAGTCAACTAAACTCAGGCCCGTCAGAGACTAAATTGGGTTGAACGTAGACTGAGGCGGGTTCCTTAGAGGCTGAACTGTGCTCATCGAAGACTGATTTGGACTCATCAGGTACTGAACTCTGTTCATAAAGTCCATCAAAGACTGAGCTGGACCAAACGGGCGAGCTAAAACGAAGTTCATACTGAGGGTGGCCGACGCCAAAAGGCACCTGTCACCGGACGTCCTTGATAATATAAACGTATTCGTATAAGCATTCATATACGGATTCGCGTACACTTCGATTTCGTTCAAACTTACACCAAATGATGTACCCTATGGTGAGAGGATTTCACCAGTGTAATATTACTCCGGTACACGAACCGTTTGGCCGCTGGAGATATTCAAAGAAAAAATCGGATTTCCGGCAATCCTTTCAATTTCGTTTAAACTGATACCAAATGTGACCTATGGTGAGAGGATCTAACCAGAGTAATAATACCCCGGTACACGAAACTGTTTGGCCGCCAGAGATGTTCAAAGAAAAATCAGATTTTCGGCGTACCTTTCAATGTTGTTCAAACTCGTACCAATTGTAACCTATTGTGAGAAGATCTCACCATAGGGTACATCTCACCAAAGGTACCCTCTCACCACAGGGTACATTTGGTGTAAGTTTGAACGAAACTGAATGGTACGCCAAAATCCGATATATTTAAACATCTCCGGCGGCCAAACGGTTTCGTGTACCGGGGTAATATTATACTGGTGAGATGCTCTCACCATAGAGTATATTTGGTGTAAGTTTAAACGAAATTGAAAAGTACGCCGTAATCCAAATTTGTATTTGACTACCTGTAGCGGCCAAACGGTTTCGTGTACCGGGGTAATATGACACTGGTGAGATCCTCTCACCGTAGGGTACATTTGTTGTAAGTTTGAACGAAATTGAAAGGCACACCGAAATCCGTTTTTTTTAAACATCTCTAGCGGCTAAACGGTTTCGTGTACCGGGGTAATATTACACTGTTGAGATTCTCTCACCATAGGGTACATTTGCTGTAAGTTTGAACGAAATCGAAAGGTACGCCGAATTCCAAATTTGCATTTGACCATCTCTAGCGGCGAAACGGTTTCGTGTACCGGGGTATTATTACACCGGTGAGATCCTCTCACCATAAGGTACATTTGGTGTAAGTTTGATCGAAATCGAAGGGTACGCCGAAAATCCGATTTTTTAACGGTGGCCAAACGGCCAAACGGTCATCTTGACTATCTCTAGCGGCCAAACGGTTGCGTGTACCGGGGTTATATTATACCGGTGAGATCCTCTCACCATAGGGTACATTTTGGTGTAAGTTTGAACGAAATCGAAGGGTACGACGAATTCCGAATTTTTAGTTGACCATCTCTACCGGCGAAACGGTTTCGTGTACCGTGGTAATATTACACTGTTGAGATCCTCTCACCATAGGGTACATTTGGTGTAAGTTTGAACGAAATCGAAGGGTGCGCCGAAAATCCGATTTTTTAACGGCGGCCAAACGGCCAAACGGTCTTCTTTGGCTATATCTAGCGGCCAAACGGTTTCGTGTACCGGGGAAATATTACACCGGTGAGATCCTCTCACTATAGGGCACATGTGGTGTAAGTTTGAACGATATTGAAGCGTACGCCGAAACTCCAATTGTTAACATCTGGCGGCCAAACGTTCTTTTTTGACCATCTGTAGTGGCCAAACGGATTCGTTACACCGGTGAGATCCTCTCACTATAGGGTACAGTTGGTGTAAAATTGAACGAAATCGAAGGGTACGCCGAAAATCCAACCTTTACTTTGAACACCTCTAGCGGGCAAACGGTTTTGTGTACCGGGGTAATATTATACCGGTGAGATCCCCTCACCATAGGGTTCATTTGGTGAGAGTTTGAACGAAATCGAAGGGTACGCCGAAATCCGAATTTTTATTTGACCATCTCTAGTGGCCAAACGGTATTTTTATCCATCTCTAGCGGCCAAACGGTTTCGTGTACCGGGGTGATATTACACCGGTGAGACCCCCTCACGATAGGGTACATGTGGTGTAAGTTTTAATGAAATCGAAGGGTACGCCGAAAATCCGAATTTTTCTTTGAACACCTCTAGCGGCCAAACGGTTTCGTGTACCGGGGTACTACTACAGCGGTGAGATCATCTCACCATAGGGTACATTTAGTGTAAGTTTGAACGAAATCTAAGGGTACGCCGAAAATCCGAATTTTTATTTGAACACCTACCCCTAGCGGCCAAACGGCTTTGTGTACCGGGGTAATATTACACTGGTGAGATCCTCTCAGTGTAAGTTATCCGAAGTTAGTTAATAAGTTAAGTAAGTTATCGAATGTACCCGCGATCCTCCCCGGGTACATTCGGTGTAAGTTTGAACGAAATCGAAGGGTACGCCGAAAATCCGATTTTTTATTTGAACACCTCGAGTGGCTAAACGGTTTCGTGTACCGGGGTAATATTATGCCGGTGAGATCCTCTCACCATAGGGTACATTTGGTGAGAGTTTGAACGGAATCGAAGGGTACGGGAATCCGTATATGAATCCGTAGACGAATACGTTTATATTATCATGGACGTGAAGTCCTGCTACAACCACAGGTTTTGAATGATCAGTTTCAAACATTCAGGATTACATAGGGGTACCATTACCTAAAATTGTATACGTCGGATTTTCGATATCGGTGACCTAAGGTCAGCTCAATTTCGTGATCTCCCCATAATAAGTCAATGGGGAAAAAGTCAAATCCTCCTTTTCAGTGGCGGCTCGTGGTTCCCAAAGAACCTGAGGCCCGAGTCTGGAAGTTGCAATACCGTTAAAAATTCACCCTATCCAAAGGTCCCTTAGGAAAAAACGTCCCTTGGTCAAAAAGTCGAAGGTCCCTTGGGTTAGTTCCC
>JARFNZ010006578.1:0-14893 GCA_031763405.1 Balanus nubilus
ATTTGTTCTCGAAAATGGTAATGTCAAGTGTTTGTCGGACAGTGCATCCCACATTTGGTGAACTGTGAAGTGGTCAGAGCATCCGACAAGACCAAAACTCCCTAAATGCCAGTACCTTCCCAATGGCGATTGCTCAAACGGCGGTGGCATGTGCCGCAGCTGAATTATACGGCGCCAGTGTTGCGCAGCGGTTGTGAAGGCGTCCGTAGAGGATTGCTAATTGACACCCATTGCAGGCCAATGGTAAGCCCCTTATTAACGGCGTGTCGACGAGCCAATCTTTTCTAATGCTAAGTCCGTTACTTCTCGGAACGATAAGATGGCGGCTCCGACCTTACATGTTTACCAACACACGGTACCCATCAATCCTCAGCGAAATTAATGTCGACTGATTCCTGCAATGCAAATGATAAAATATTTTTATATTTTCAAATAAAACTGTCATCGAGCATCGTTTTGCAAGATGTTTGGTATGCTACTGTGCATTTGAACTGCGACGTAGGATACACTAGACTTTATGATCAAGCTTCATCGTACGTTACTGAAATTCAGACCGTGACCAATTAATGACTTCGACGAAAAAATGCACGTGGTCTTTTGTTCTTGGCGTTTAGAGCACAAAGCCTTTACAAAAAAAACGTTAGCATGCATGACCTTGCATTTTGGCGGGACTTCAGCACCACAAGCATGTCTGACGCAAGTCAATACATTTTACGTCCATGGACCTGCCTGCCCTGCCCTACTCCTGCCCTGCCCTACTCCTGCGCTGTCCTAGCCGCGAGGGCGGGGTTGGTACCGCCCTGTCACCGCACACGCCGGCCCCCCTCCCTCCACCATTGTGTGGCGAGCCTCCCGCCGGCCAACCGCAGGACCGCTGTCCGTCTGTATGTCTGTGTGTCTGTGTGTGAGTCGGTCGTCTGCGGGGGGGAGGGGGGTATCGTGACTGCCACCGAGACCGCTGCCCCTGTTCTGCGCCCCAACATGGCGCCGGACACAGTTCGGCGCGCCCCGGCCATTCATACGGCGACACCCAAACTCCTCCGCAAAAGTAGTCGTCTGAGGCGAAACTGGGGCGGTCGTGACATGTATGTCGCCCCCCCCCCCCGTGCCCGGCACGTGCCTGCCTCACAGCTCGTCCAGACGGCCGATGTTTAGACGACAAGCAGGGGCGCCACACGGGTGATTGCGGTAGAGTTCGTCAAACATCGGGGACTGATTAGTCATGAGGTCAAATAAGGTAGTTTTTTTTAAAGATAATGCGACATGTGATTTGAAAACATAATTATCGGATTGACTCGAAGCACCGCCTGTTTGTGATGTTCCTTCTTAATTAGTCATTTTTAATCTGGCACCTGGATTTAAGGCGATACAACTCATTGCACCAGAATCGAAATGATGCCACGTCATTGACGCGTCTAAATGACTTTAATTAATCATACAATTCACTTCCTCCCTCCCCGCTGTTTGCATTGAGTTAACGGGAAGGTCAGTTGGAGTACGGTATTTCTGGTTTGGAAAGAGCGAAGGAAAAGGTTTGAAGGACGAAGTTATCCTGTGTTATAGGAAATGTGCTTGCATGATTTCATATTAATTCTCGTCACTACAATTTCTTTCTTGCAGCCTACTTTTATAAGAAAGCACCATTTAAATGTCCATGAGTGGTGCTTGTTTTGTGCCTCCTTTTCGGTATCATTGTCATTCAATAGAGCGGTTACTCTGAAAGAATTGTTGAATTAACTATCCTCAGGTTCTCAATAAGCCATCAAATTACCTCGACTGCTTCGTATTATGAATGACTGCACAGAAACGTTACACATCGGCGACTCGCAGTACCGCTAAAACAATCATTTTACCAGCTTTTTCTACTTATAACTGAGCACTACTCGTATACATTTACCCAGAAAATGTTTAATATGCAGCCAATGCCGGTAGCATGATCGATCTCGACCAAGAAAACTGGTTAATCCCAGTTCCCTACAGCTAATCTACATGGCTATCTGCTTGACAAATGGTTCACAGCGTACTTGCAGCTATCCAGAAACGCTTCCCTATTGGATCTCGTTCGTCCTCGATGGCCCGTGGTGGACCGTTGCGCTCGGGCGCACAAGGTCACCTTGCCACGAACAGCTCTCTGTCTTGCTCGGCCATGCTCCTCAGTATACGTGCGCCGCGTGGCCGTCGGCCCGCGGCATTCCTGGCCTGTCGATGGACATCAGCCGTTTGGCGGGTGATGTCCACATCACTAGGGACGCCGCCGTCAGATCTAAACACGTCACTGTCGACAACGAAAGGTCAAGGACCAGCGTACGCCAGGTTACAGAGTGGCGGAAGGAAGGTTACAGAGTGGTGGAAGGAAGTAATTCGCTTCAGTAGACATGCGCAAACTAATGAAATTCGCTGAATCTCAAGGCCTTCTGCGACAAAATCAAGGAATGTAACTATTTTCAAACCGTCTAATACTCGACGTGTCATTGGACACTGCTCTGATGAGGTCGTGAAATTGGAATTTGTATGACATTACAGTTGAAGTGCATCCGTTACCTGCCTCAATTATGGTAGCTGTTCGGGGCTTTTGGCTGCATGAACTCCCTTGCAACGATGTTGTCTCATTATTAATTGCATGGTTGTCCTGGCGCTTTACATCTCTGCTACGCAGAGACATGCAGATTCCAGACAGAGAAAGGAGGACGCGGCGACTGCATGGTAGGCAACAGCCTTGAGATAATTTCTACTGGATACTGTGACGAGCGGGCTTTGTTTAGTAGGAGACTAAGCCCGAAGCTTCAGTGCCCAAACTGGAGAGCTTAGACGGTTCCTGGACATGTAAATCCTTTTGCGATGCAGGTGGTAGTCGGGTGGCCAGAAAATCTTAAGCATGCTTTGAATGCGCTTCACTGAAAGCTTTCGAAAGGATGTTGCACAAGTTCCTCACGCCGCCTCATACGGTTGTTCCAAGACACAAGACAATAATTTATCTTTCAAGACGAAGACGTTCGAGTTGAGCGTTTTCAATGTCGAATATGTATATGCGGCACCATCAGGTGCCAAGCTCCGCTTGAGATCACACTCCTGGCACTAAAATTGTGTGCAGCCGTTGGCATATGTCCAATTTTGTACCGTTACTTTGGGTGGCTTGTCCGGTGGAGAAGGCTGGGCAATGGGCCATGAGCCCCACCCCGAGGCAGACAGGAAAAGGAAGCCGTTGACTGGCTATGAGGCAGGTGGTGCCAAGCGAACCGTTGCACTTCCCTTCCCACGGCAGCGCCGGAGGCGGGGCAGATGAGGTCACGTGAGGACCACCACCTGCCGTTGGCGGCGCCGTGTCAACAACCAGCGTTCTCCGGACCCCTGCCCTGCCCGCGTGCACGGCCGCCCAGCGTGCCTGTGGTGTCAGTGACCTGATGGGATCGGCGGCGGACGGCATCGCCCGGGGCTCCCGCGCTCAGCCGAGAGCGCACCCCGACCGAGCTCTGCGCCACCCCGACACCGGGCAGACAGACACACAAACACCGGGAGACGTCGCCCGACCCGCTCAGGGTCAGTGGCATCAAGGGTATTCGGCCATCGTATCTTCGAGGTGAAACATGTTTTGCGGTACGGCAGGCAAATATTAACACAAACCTGAGCATACATTTAATCACTGGCTGAAGTTTCTCGCTAACTATGGATCTTTTGAAGAGTCAACATGGGGCTCCAAATGTTTGCAAACTTTTGATTTGCAGCTTGAAGGAGCTACACAGAATCAAGTTGAGCTAGGAGGAGGATCAGCCCGCAGTACATTCAACGGTACCATCATCAGACACCCACGAAATTAAAAAAAGAAACTGACCTTCTCGTCTGCCTTTCTCAAGCCAAAGGTCCTCTGCAACAGGACAACTGCGCTGCCGATTGGCTTGCATATCCGTGATTCTAAGATATTTGCAGAATATGTAAGGTATTATATGTCCCATGCATAACTTTGCATAAGTTAACGGCCTCCTGATCTTCCAAAGGACATTGAAAGCGCATGCATCCTTATCCTCCAGGTATATGCATTTGTAAATAATACCCCACCAAATATACAACAAACACCTACTAACCAATGCCATCTTGAATCTAATGCCCCTTGTATGCCATCTGCAGAGTCGTAAAAATGTACATGTTACGTGTGACGCCGACAGGCACACACGCCACAATCTGTCCGTCAATCGTCACGTCGAGAACGCGTGGGCACCCCGAGGGCAGACCTGGTCTGATATGCAGTCAGATGTGGTCAGGGGTCGTCTCACTCAGACGGACCTGTTGTCTTGCTCCGCCGAGCGCTGCTGACTGCCGAGCGTTGGAGGACGCCGCCAGACGCCGCGCTGGCCGCTCGAGCGCGGCAGACGTAGAATGAAAGTGGAGGGCGCGCGCGGGGCGGTTGGCCGGCGCCAGTGGTAAAAAGTGAAACCGGCGGGCGCCGCGGGCGACGGCGACGGCGGCGGCGGCGGCGCGGCCGTGCGTCGCGGGCGCTGACCGTTAGAGCGGCCTTGGCGGCGGCGGCACCGCCCGAGAGCCGCCCATCAGAGGGTGGCTGGCCGGCCCCGGCTGGGATTCTGCCGGGACTGCACCGCGCCACCGAACCGGACACAGGCCGCCGGAAACGGCCAGACATGGACGCAGACCGCCAACCGTACCGGCGTATCGCCCCGGGCGCCGCCGCGCCGGCGGGCCGGCCGGAAGACCGGGTTACCAGCCCCTCCGCCCGGGAGGCGAGGGGAGGGGAGGGGAGCTTCATGAGAGCTGTGACGTGTTGCGGGGGGCGGGTAGGGGAGCGGGCGGTGCAGCTGCCTCGGTGCAATGACCTCACTGCTCCCCGGCCGGCCGGCCCGCCGCTAGAGGCCCTCTCCCTCGCGCCTGCTCGCGACTGTGGAGCGCTGTCAGCCCGCCGGGAGCGGTTATGGCAAGAAGACTTTCGGGGCTTCTCGAAATTTCTTTCGGGAAAATGTCAGACACAGTACTCAGTAGGCTTCAAAAATACTTTCAAGGACATATAGCTGTTCATCCGATCAACAAATAAGCACATCCAAGATGAGATAACGATAAATATCACTTACTGGTAAGACTTTATCGCCTTGTTAGTTGTCCCGGGCGATCACCAAGATCTGTGCACCGCATTATCAGTATCTACCGTGGATGGTAAAGTAGTAGCAAATTTGCGGTCAATAGGAGCTGCATGGGTGTCAAAAACCGACACAATGGGCTAGATGAGAATATGCATTTAACGTCATTATACGCTAATCAACATTGTGGTCATACTAATCGGATATCATTCCAAAGAAGTGACATCAGAAACAAGGAGCATTAGAGCTCCATAATTCTGCACGGCAAAACGGCTTATGCTATTTTGTTTGTTACTATCACAGCTGCAATCAGCCGATACTTAGCAGGGATTGACGGTGACGTCACGAGACACTACGGTTACTATGGCAACGCGTCGTGATAAGACACTTATGACGGTTCCACTAAAGACGCCGAGAACCGCGCCTGCAAACCTGTCGTATCATCGCCGATTAGACTCGTTTATGACCCGATAAATACTCAATGGCTGGCGCAAGTGTTAAGAGCATTCATTTCCGGAAGTCAGAGAAACATGGCAGCTGGAACTGTGACGTCACTGGAGTCCGGCCAGTTGCCGTCAACTTTCTATCTCAGGGCCCCGAAGGTCAGGAAATTAGAAGGATGATCCTTGATAACTGGCAAGACTGGAAATCGCCTAATCTCGACGAAAACGGATATCTACAACGGTCGATAATTACTTTGAAAGCCGATTTACGTGTCACGCTATTGAAATCAAGCTCATGAACATGAGTATATGCCTATAAAATCGTGCGCTTGTGTGCGTGTTGTAGTGGGTCATTCGTGCTTAGGTGCCCATTTCGCTTATATGTGTCTATCAAATGATTGAAACATTCGGGTGAATGATCTCTGTGAATAGTTTAAAATACACAATGGTGATGTAATTATGCATGATCGGAAATGATATCATCCACCGCATTAGGTAATGCAGCCTGTCGGTCCGACCGAGCCTGAGACGCTCACCACAAGCTGGGCTTTGGACATGCCTAAGCTGGAGAAACGTCCGGATTACGCATGGGATTAGGTGTCTCAAAGTCATAACACTTCAAAATCGCTAGACAACGGGTGAATTAATATCAGGATAGTGAATTGATCTATAACCAGTCATTGGAAGTGACACTCTTGACAATACTTTAAACGTTTTAGGTGTGACGTTTGTCGTAACAGGTTATGTGTGTCATATCTCAACGGAATTTAAAAAAATAATTATAAATAAGGATAGTTGTTTTCATACTTATCTTAATAAACTAATACAAAGATAGATTTCGATTTAGATACACACATAAATTTGTATAAGCAGACATGGGCTTCGCTACAGGGGGACGGGGATGTGTCACTAAACTTCTAGGATTTTTAGCATTGCGCCTATTAGCATTACATGAAAAGAATTGACTTCAGAAGGCCTCTATCCCCTCCCTCAACGTGACAGAGCTCTTGAAACTAGATAACTAGATGCATACCAAGATTCCTATTTACATACCTATGTGTACTTACAAGATTCGGAGGATTACACGACAATTTGTTCGAAAATATTCAGAAGTACCAACTCAAAGATTTTATTTCAAACAAAAAATCGTAAGCCGCCTCATAAGAAGTACACCGCTCTAATACTTTGTCTACAATTCAGACAATAAAAGGTCATCGGAAAATTAATCAAGGATCCTATCATATCATCACTCAATAAACTTCCAGAAACTTATCAAGTATCCGGCATATACACCCGGACCCGGATCTTCGACTCCCAGTTCTCAAACATATTCGTGACCTTCACGCATATATTTTTTGCAGCGGAAACTCCTGTTCACTACCGCCTCCTCATCCCGCATCCGCTCAGTAATGCCCACGGAATTCCCGCCGCGTTTCGCCGCTACCAATCGGTTATTCCAGTCCCGCAACACCAGTAGCGGAAACCCAGCCACTGCAGCAGTTTAACAGACTCTGCATGAGCCCACGTGACACTGTTGGCCCCTGCACTCCCGTTCGCCAGAGCAGCTTCTGTTAGCACAGCACCGCCAGACGCCCTCCTGTGAAGTGCAATGCAGCGCAGGGGCGCAGCGTGGGATGTCTGGGTTTCGTCACACGCCGCACCAGACAGACACACAGACAGACCCCTCCATTTCCGTGCCGCCGCCAATCTAAGAGGCCCCGATGAATGAGCAAATGAATGCAGCCCATTGAGCGCATGACGTCCGCGATGTGAGGCTGCACGCCGTGCAACTGCAACTGCAACTCGTCGGCTGCAGTTCGGTTGAGCCGTCGCTCCCAATTGCGACGCTGTCTTTGATGGCATGGTCTCTGCCACCGCCGCTGTTGCCAACAACCGGGGGCGTTAATTTTATTTCCAAGACCGAGTCACGGCTGCTGCTTCGTCTCAGCTGAAGTGACCTCCAGGCCGACCTTGCCGGGAGGCCACCGAAGGCAGGCGGCTAGAGAGTGACCTCAGACGAACACGTGCAGCCGATCGGTGCGGCTGATCTGCACTGGTCTGTCCAAGTATCGCTGAGCCGGACAGGTTTGGAAGCTAAGCGGCCCACCGAGGAGATAGCGTGCCCTCGATGTTAAACATAACGTCACAGCAGATCTGGGATCGCCTCGGACCGCTTGTGTCAATGAGATTAGGGTCGCCGCTTGAATGCACCGCGGACAAATCGCTTTGAACCTCGACACCGCTCGCATACTTTCGTGACGTTGCACAGTTCTCACACGCGAACATGCAAAAATATATGGTGGTACAGGTGTCTAGTTTTTCTTCCTTGTACAGTGCAACAATAGTTGGAATGCAGTTCATGCCGCCTTAGCCTTTGGGTGTTTATGAACGGACTGAGAGCGGCTTATATCCGACCCATTCAAAACAAAGGGAGACATTAATTCGTCCATTAATTCGTTAGGCAGGAGTGGGAGTCAGCCGCAGAGTTACAAATTCTGAAAAGGGGAGATGGGGTTGGTGTTAGTGTAACGTTACGCTCCGAAACCAAATTAATATTTTGGTAGTTTTCTTGGTAACCTTTAAGTATAAACAGGAGAGGAGGTAACCATTAGTGTAACGTAATTATGACATGGTGTACGCTTCAGTGTGATAACTTGTGATAAGGGGGAGGAAGGGGCTAAAAATTCCCAAATTTTGGGTAACGCAAGTAATGTACGCCCCAACTAAATAAAATATCGGAAACAACTTTGTCGTGCATAGAATTCAGCCGCAGAAACATCACATGAGCCAATAATTTACACTGGTATGGGCTCGAAGCGCTATGAGCAAAAACATCAGCGTTACCTAGCAAAAGAAGCCGTATCCGTCCTCTGAGATGTTATAATTCGCTCCCAAGGATGGCCGTACGCCGAAAATCCAGTGTCGGGGAAATGTAAATCCAGATCATCCCAAAATATGTTATTAAAACAAGGCGATGACGGCTACCCGGTCGTCTAGTTCACTGGCCGGTGTTGTCAAAATGCATCCTATTGTGACTATATAAAGGCATCCGCTTTGCGGGCCTTCTTGACATTCTCTCAAGTGCCTCGAGTGGCGCTGTAACCAGTATCTACCCGCGCATGCTTCGCGGGGACATGACACAGGCGCAGGCTTCCTTCGCAGCGGTGTAGTTTCGCGAACGGCAACTACGTTATCGCCGGCTACCTGGTAGATTGCGATATCAGATCTGGTTGACCGCACTGTGGTCTGCCGCCATTGGAAATCGGAGCAGGAGGCTCTACAAAGCGCCTCGGGACTCGATGTTTCGGTGAACGTTGATGTGCCTTTGATATTGCATCAGTACAGCGGGGTTGATATTATTTAAGACTTGACACCTTTGCACGCACCAGAGTACCCTTAATGAATCAGTTTTTTTTATCGCATTTTAGTTAACAGTTCATGTGTTTTGCATTAATATGTTAATCGGTCAACAAAATTGAGTCGGGTTTATCAGCGAAAGACGCAATTAAAATAACTTATTTAAATCCTTACGGACACGTGTTTGAATGCTTAATTTATGTGTCATGAGAAGATCATGAACGAATGTTGAATTTACAACGAGTATCTCTGTATTACGATGCGGAGTGCCACCGAACACGAAAGTACCGTTGTGTGTGCCGATGACACATATACCGCCCATAAATTCAAAGGCCCCAAAGATCAGCAATCAGCTTTTCTGTATGTTGAGACTGTTTTTATGACCGTCGAAGAGAAAAGCTCACCCGTATTGGCGGACATCGAAGGCCATTAGTGGTATGAATATTCTCCTTGCGTGCTAGTTGCATCAGCACAGGGTCGCTTCATCGCACCAAGATACCCTCATTTGTTATTCGGCAAGGCTCGGAGCTGTCTCGGCCCTCCCGTGGTGAAATCACGCGGGTCATTGACGGCACAAGGTCATCTGCAAATAACGGCAACTCATGTCGCTGTCTCGTGGGTTAGTGGCGACACAAGGTCATCTGGAAGTAACGGCATCTTTTGGCACTGCCTCAAAGGTCACTGGAAGCACAAAGTTACGAGGGAGTAACCAGAAATAAGTTGAGATTCCTTTAGGAACAGAAACAAGGCGATTCGCTTTTGGTAGGCGAGATTTTATAAGACCAATCAAATGTGATATGAATGCAAGCATTAAAGGGTAAGTAAATTCTAGTCTCCACGAGCATCTACTATTCCGAGCATCAGTCGGAACGTCCCGTTGCAGCTTGCAGACTCTGGGGTACCGGCTGCACCCCTAGTGGTAGGGGACTAATGACGAGTTGCACTGCACAAAGCACACCACCCCGAGGTAGACCATCATCCAGTGACGGTGGATCACCAGACGAATTGCATGCCTCCGTGCACCGGAACGTTGCCATATCGCGGAGGAGGACGTCCTCTCCTCGGCCCGGCGCCGTTTCCGTACGGGACCCCAGAGCACCATCAGCATGCGCCGCACAGAGATCGTCGGAGGGCGTCTCTAGGTCCGTCTGGCGGCACCCTTTCATCGCGCGCCGCCCGGCCGTCCCGGTGACGAGGGATTCAGGCGTGCCAAGGCCGACCCCTGAGAGCCTAACCAGGCTCATCTCGGTCTGGTGCACGTACTCCAGAAGCGGACTGGCCGCTTCGGGTGCATTCAGCCGGCACGGTTCAGGTAGCGCTTCGGGTGCACTCGGGCACAGACGTTCGATATTGACTGACACGTTTGCACATTGCAAAGCGTGCTTGTGCATTGGGTTTCGCCGGCTGAATCCCAGCACGTAGCTCACGTGTTTGGTGAACTTTATTCTGCAGAGGATTGTTTTTCATCCAGCTCGACAACGGTGCAAAGAGGGTCAAGCTAGCCATTCAACGTTGAAGGAAAAACCTAGCGAGCTTAAAAATAGACAACTTTGGGGCTAATTGGAAAACCCGTTCGGCCTTCAGACGTTAAACTCCATAAAATGTTGCATGTCAAAAGACAATACGTGCCTTCATTCTTATCTGGCGAGTTGCAGATGGCTATCTCATAGACAAGATGAACGAAAGTTGTCTGGCATATTCTTGCATGGAAATATTTTATATTCCTGTACCATGGAATTTCCTGGAGATAACACACCTCTTTCATGATCAAAATAGTCTGGACTCCTTGTCAGCTAAGCATCATTTGGTGATACATGCATTAAAATAATTTTAGTTTTTAGCGTTCATTCAGGTACGAGATGACGAAACACCATTTGAATTGAGCCGACTCACACGAGCGGCTTTCAGAGGTTATCTCTTTACTCACAAAGTACGGTTTCATAGAGACATCGCCTGTTATCTAGCCAGCAGTTATGTGGTTAAATTGAGACAATATTATACACAAGCGGGCTTCCCCAATGCCAAACAATCCACTTTAAGCGGTATTCCGACCGAAACCAATTGGAAAAGCCAGTCAGATCGCGTAGGTGCTCGAAAATCGATTACTTAACAAATTGGCGGTCGGATGGCGGACGCGGTAACGATCTGCGATTGGCATCGGTGAAGGTGATTACGCGCCTGACGGATCTCGGCGGAGTTTTTTTTATAGCATGAACGCACCTGGAGCCTTAACGACCACGGAAGCTTACGTCAAGGCAGGTGGGCTGGTGACATACTGCAATGATCCTCAATCCGATCAGCTAATGAAGGAACCGGACCCAAACAATTCAAAGCCTGTTGGATGCTCATCAAATTAACCCATTTGCTTAATATACAATATTGTTCATATTGCGCAGTCGCCTAAAAAATATTTTAGACGTAAAAACTCATACGATATGTTATTTTCAACCGGCAATGTCTCAAGATTATACTCCTTGCCTTCTCGAAGCAGCACATCCTGGACCAATGCTGCTTCTCTGACAGTTTCCAAGTATGTTACGTAAACTATCCAGGTATGTTACGAAGACTATCTGCGACCTCGCAAGCTCAAATTAGTCATGCCGGTTTTTACCCGAGTTCTGAGATGAGGGCTTCTACCGTCGACAAACCGGGGGACTCTGGTTTGCACTGCAAATAGCGCGTTCAAACCCTCTTACAAAGCGTCATTCCCTAGGACTTCCCACGAGCAGGACGACGGGCCGCCATGGAAATTCCTCTCAAACCCCACCGGACCAGTGCTCAACGAATGCAAACGAATACAGCGATTGCGAGGCCAGCGCGACCACGGCTGAATCCCAATGCACCAGAGACAGTATCCGCCTTCTAACGATACGTGCATCCTTCAGAGTTTCGTCCACATGTTCTCCGATGGCGATCGCGACGGGAGGAGGGCCCATGACGCAGCGGGACCCGATGGGATCTCACCGGCCGCTGCACGGACCAGCAGCGGTGACGACAGGTCGAGACGTCGGCCCGCTGCCGGGGAGGGGTCGCCGAGTGACAGCTGTCAGCCCGGTGACAGCACCTGCTGCAGCAGCACGACGACCAGCACGACAAGGCGCGACAGCCAGCCGCCACGGGGCTGGGGCCTGTCGGAAGCCACCTCGCATGATGCACGAAGGGAAGAGGCCGGAGGGGCCCCGCCGCAGACGAGGGGAGGAGGGACGAGGGAGACCCGAGGGGCCTCTTTCGGTTTATCTTACTACTTGGAACCGTAACGGTGCTGGCGACTCATCGATTGCGCAACAGCCGCGAGCTGGTCACGTAGGCGAATATCATGACGTGTATATAGTTAATGGGACACGAATGTGTACACATGATGACATCTCGGTACCGTGTCGTAGTTGATAAAAAAAATCCGACGCTCACATTGCAACAGGCTATGATTTGTCATGAATCAACCGAACATAGGTATTTTCGACGAGTCTGATAAAGTGAACACTCAAGCAAATGATCTTCGAACATCATACAGCAAAACCAAATAGGAAATTCCATGAGCTTTTATGCATAGCTACCATTCCGAATAAACAACGGACTCGTTGCTAAGCCTCATAAGCTATTCAGCAACCCTTGTCTGTCGTTGCGACCTTCATCGAATCGTACTTGAACAACGTATATCATGCAAATCTCCGTCTTATCATGATGTCCCGCAGCCTTCAGAGGTCACGCTGGACAGGTGACCGCTTTTCGGCCGGTCTCCTGGGACGCACCCCTGATGAGCTCGATGTGCCAGCCGTCTGTCTGTCTGTCTGTCTGTCTATCGGTCTGTCTTGTCGGGCTCGGCTTGCCCAATGCCCATGTCGGGCTGTCCAGCTCGCCATCCCGCCGACGTCGCCGGACCGGTGCAGTGGGACGGCGGCCATCGGGGCGCACCGGTCTCCATGGCGCTTATCGCCGACCAGCCGACCACGTCAGGCGGACGGATCGCCGAGGTCGTGTCGGGATCGCCGCCGTAACACGCCACAAGCCTCTCAGAATGCCGGCCGAGTAAAGCTCACGGAATAACACGGCTAATGCGGGAGCTCTGGAAGCGCTGACGGCGGCGGCCGGAGCTGGGCGCGGCTCGGCAGGACTGGCGGCGACTGGTACCTACGTCCACCGGTGTCAGGTCGTCTTATGCCGGCGTGAATACGGGGAGGTGGTCCCAGGGGAGGGTTGGGGTGGGGAGGGGTGACGTGACGACAACTCGCAAGAGGGTTGCGTCCCTGACCGCAGCCGGCACCGTATATGGGCATCAGCCAACCAGCCGCTCTGGCGGGGTTTTATGGCAATGGACGGCATGCAATTTACGGTCGGGAAGAATGACATACTTGTAATCAGTAACATAACTGCACCTAGATCACGCTCAGTTGAAAAGATGGGACAGATGTTGTGATAGACAGAATGCCTGATTAAACGGTACCTGGTACCAAGAATGGTTGGTAAAACTGGTTAGGCAACGACAGAAGGTATATCGCGACGAGCAGTCGATGTCGATGAAGTTAATGGCCAAATAAAAGGTGATTTGTCGATGTTCGAAAGCTTTATGGCTGCGTTAGCAATGCAACGTTGCATTAGCAACTCCTTCGGAAATCACGTTTACGTTTATATATTTGAAAGTTAACCTCCAGCGAACACAGTCTAAGGACAGGATGGACATCCGGACTACGGACTACGGGAGATAATAGGACCATCGGCTCAGAAACGCCACCGTGGAAAAGCGCCATCGCGTTTGGAATTCCAGTCGCCCAATTCCAGTCTGGCAGATGAGCCGCCGGGATGTAAATTTATTCCTCACCCGGATACATGGCCACGGGCTGCCCAACAGCATACACAGTTAATCTCAATAACGGACGCGCCAATACCATGAATTACATGATAAGTGGGGCGTGCCCTGGGACGTGCCATCGTGTGCCGTCGCGATATTCATGACACCAGCGAGTATCAAATGTCCCCCGACACTGCGCAGTCAGATGCTGAGACCCGGCCAACCCGGGTCACCCGGTAACACCGTGCGCGCAACCCCGGCAGGGCGACCACGCTTCTTGAGATAACAACTAGTCAGTCTCGCCTGAGCGGGCGGCGCGGCTCGCAGCGCGGCGGGGTGGCATGGCGCGGTGCAAAGGCCAACTTCACCACAGCGGGGCTGTTGCAGTCATCAGGCCTCTCCACTCCTGAGGCGTTCCCTGAATCGGCATCACCCGTGACGTAGTGCTGTGTTGCGCGGTCCGCGAACGCTGGGTGACGTGTCGGCGCGTCCAAAGGTTGCGGAATCAATCAGTGCCCGGCCGCAAACGACACTCCGTCCGGTTACGGATACCGGATGCTCGTCGACGTCACCAGTCATGACCGCGCCCCGCCACTGCTCTGCTCACGCCCGGTCTGGTCTCACGATTCGTTAATTGCTGCCCAGCGTTGTCGGCAATTATTGCGCGGCGCACCTGCTCCCTCGGAAGTGGACACAAAGGACCTAATCACCTGTGTCGATACGGTTCGTGCGCGTGACTGGATAAGTTCGACGGCGCCGACCGCATCGGCCGGCCTCACACGAGCCGAGACTGTGCACAGACGTACTGTGCACGAGTGGGATGCCGTGCACACTGCACAGAGGGGCATTGTCTGTGCACCGTGGTCTGACAACGAATCACGGCTCCTTGCAGCATCGCGCTGTGCACATGATACGGTCACGTCTCGCACGTGAGGATCGCATCCGCCGAGCCTCCGGGACTATCCTCGTCGCTAAAGAACACAAACGCATACAGGAGACACACAAGTCGCAGCTGTGGCCTGTTTGCCGGCAGCTCGGCTTACCTGTGTTTAAGCCGGTTCTATCTGAGGTGCGGGCCTGGCGCGGGCGGCGCGGCTGAGCTGCTGAGGAGCTGCTGTGGGCACGTCCGTCCTCCTAAGGCTGCGGCGGCTGACTGGCCTCACCGCGCGCCGGCCCCGTCCTGCCGCCCTCTGCCGCCGCCGGCGCCCCCCCCCCCCGTCCCCCCC
>JARFNZ010006689.1:0-24321 GCA_031763405.1 Balanus nubilus
TCAACCGGTCGTTCAGGAATGCGGGAACTTGAAATGGTTCAGGACCAGATAAATAAGCGTCGTGAAAACGGCTAATATGTAAATTTGACCTCAACTGACCTCATTTGACTTTGAAGATATTTACCTAAGGTCACGACAAATTTACAAACAGAGTTCCGTACGGTCCTTCCCTACCCCTATATTTCCTTTTCCTTTTCCTGGCTCCCATGAAAGTCAGAATCCGAGGTGGGAACCCCTCAGACCGTTTTGTGTCTTTTTCAAGCCTGCAGTAATAGGGTTCAAGTTTGACTTGGCGTGTATGAAGACGTATGTTTGCCACCTACTAGAATATAGCACGTGTGTAGTAAGCTTTTAACAGAGCCTGTCAATAAGATTAATATTACAATTATCCATTATAATACCATTACCATACTATTTACGGTGCTGATTGTTACAGGAGCACTGCTGTTAGCCTGGGGCTGGAACCATGGCCCGGGATGCCATACCGGACACCGACCGAAAGAAAGCCGAGCAGCAACACAATCCACATAACGCAGCAGCCCAACAACTCCCAGAAGACCAAGACCAGGCTAACGTCGCTGCCAACGGACACGATCCGGCTAACGTCGCTGCCAACGGACACGACCCGGCTAACGTCGCTGTCGACGGACACGACCCGGTTAACGTCGCTGTCAACGGACACGACCCGGCTAACGTCGCTGTCAACGGACACGACCCGGCTAACGTCGCTGTCAACGGAGAGGCAGCACAGCTTGCACCCCACCAGCAGTTGCTGGGCAATCCAGCCGGTGGCGTACAGCTTCTGGTGAACAGAGCCAACCGCGGTCAGCCGCTGGCCGACGGGGCAGACGTCGAGGCAGACCATGGAGCACGGGCGAACGATGGAGCACAGGCGAACGGCAGGCCTAACGCGCGAGGCCAGGCCAACGGAAGGGGCGATGGAGCAAGGGCTAACGGCAGGGGCAACGAACGGAGAGCCGCGTACAGGCGGGGAGGTGGGCGAGCGCACGCCTACGGGAGAGGAGCGCCACGGATGTTCAATGACAGGAGAGGTGAATGGCAAAGGCCGCCGCTGGCGGATCGGTTCCTGGGGCCACCACTGATCGCTCCTCCTAGACTGCCGCTGATGCTTCCGTTTGGACAGGCGCCGATGGTCCGTGCCCCTCACGTTTTGGTACCAATGAACATGGAACATATACCAGCTCACCGTAGACTGGCGCTGGGGAACATTGCCTGCTACTGCCAGCGGATGTTTAATAACGTTCCTCCACGGCAAGTGCCAGTGGCACAAGTCCCACCGGTGCCAATCAACATGAACCCAGTTCTGCAGGCGCAGATGAACATGAACCCACGTGGGCATGCACCAATCAACATCAACCATAACCAGCCACCACCAATGAACATGAACCACAACGGACATGGGCTGAATAACATGGCCCCTCACGGGCTGGCACCGAACAACGTGGGCGCTCATGGTCTGGGACATTTTGACATGGCTCCTAACGAGCAGGATCTGAACATGGCCATAAACGGTCATCTGCATGCAAATATGGCCCCTGCCGGACAACCAGAGAATATGGACCACGGCGGGCATCCACCAGCAAACATGGTCCACGTCGGTCAGCCGCAAGCGAACATGGTCCATTACGGACAACCTCCAGTCAACATGTTCCCTAATGGACAGCTTCCAGTCAACATGTTAGCCGATGGGCATCTTCCAGTCAACATGTTGCCTGATGGGCAAGCACCTGTAAATATGGTTCCTGGAGGCCATCTGCCAGAAAACATGGACCATGACGGGCAACCGCTCCCACTAGGTAACATGGCCCATGGTGAACAACCACCAGCGAACGTGGTCCTTAACGGGCAACCACCCGTAAACATGGTTGTAGGCGGGCACCAACCAGCAAACATCGCCCCTGCAGGACAAGCAGAAGCATTTTGGGCTCCTGGCTGGCACCCACCGGAAATAATGTTCCAGCAAATGGAAAACCAGTTCGATGGTGGGCAAATACCGGACAACATGCTCCCCGACTGGCAACCACTAGAAAACATGATCCCCAACTGGCAACCACTTGGAAACATGGTCCCCAACTGGCAACCACTAGAAAACATGGTACCCCATTGGCAACCACTAGAAAACATGGTCCCCAACGAGCAGCCACTCGGAAACATGGTCCCCAACGAGCAGCCACTCGAAGACAGGGTACCCAACGGGCAACTGCCAGCGAACATGATGCCTGAAGGGCAACCACCAGAGAACGTGCTTCCTGACGGTCAGCCACTAGTAAATATGCCCTACGACGAGCATCTGCAAGTGGACATAGTTCCTGAAAGGCAAGAACCTGGCAATATGGTTCCTGAAGGACAAATGCCAGATAACAGAGCAATTGAAGTGCAGCCACCAGCAAACAGAGATCACGACGCGCACCAGCCGGTGGTATGGGTCGCTGGCTGGTACCACCCAATTAATGGAGCCCCTGGCGGGCAGCCACCAGCAGGCGCGGCCCCTGACGGGCAACAACCTCCGAACGTGGTCCTTGACGGAGAGCGACCATTTCTATGGGTTGCCGGCTGGCATCAGCGAGTTAATTTCGATCCCGTTGCAGCCGCTCCACCGAACGCAGTGCTCAACCAGCAACCAGCAGCAAACGCAGTTCCCGAAGAACAAGTACCAGCAAACGCAGTTCCCGTTGAATACGTACCAGCAAACGCAGTTCCCAACGAGCAAGTACCACCAGAGAACATCCCTGACGAGCAGCCGGCAGCGGAACAAGCGCTCGATGGAGAGCCAGCGGAGAACCTGGTTCCCGCTGGACAGCCAGAAGATGACGCCGACCATGTTGATCAGCCAGCGGCAAACGGCGGAGAGGAGGTGGATGTCAGACTGGAAGAGGGAGAGCATGAGCAAGTGGGAGCGGACAATATTATCGATGCGATACCGGGCCTGATACCTCGAGGTAAGTTATTGTTTGAGCGCCCTGATATCTGGGGTTTCCTCCCAGCTGGGAGCTGCCACCATCTTATTTGCAAGAGTGCGATCACGCCTCCGGTTAAAGGGTTAAAGTGGCTGTGGAAAAGCAAAACCGACATTTTTAAGCATAAAAATCGTGGAATGAAGTTTGCAGACGTATCCCAAAACTACATGATCTACGAAAATAAGTACTAACCACACAACTTGAAAGGCTAATACATACATCCTAACATTTGTAAAGGATATGATTGAAAAAGATGCGTGAGCTCAACGTAGTCATGGTTCAGATTTTGATCAATGCGATTGTAGCCCCTGTAGTTCACCAACGTAACTGTTATGTACTCGATTGTTACGATTTTATTCCAGAGGCCCAGGTTTGGTTAAAACATGAATTTCTTACCCTTCATCACTCTTGGTCTGTCTACTTTACGTTGCCTGTCAGACTTGGAGTATACTTTTTTAGCCGTTTTAATCGTTTGTGATTTAGGTTACCTTTATCCACATCTGTTATATCATACCGAGTATATAATGCCCAAGGCTTCATGCGCTTTAGCTCTGACCATACGGTTTGCTCATCCCTAGGAGACGGTCATTTCGAATTACCGCCACCGCGCCCAGACAGCCCACGCTTCGAGCAAGAGGTGGTCGAGCTTGTGCCAGTGGTCGTCCGCTGTACCGCCAGCAAGGGAGGCTGCCGCTGCGGCATCTGCAGGATCCTCAACGAGCTGCCGATGGAGTTACTTATCGTAGTGTGCTCCTATCTCAGCATGATGGAAATGATGACTGCGAAAATCGGTAAGATTATTCCTCTGCCGTTGCGTGATATATTTCTAAAGTACATCTGAATATGGGCGCCATGTGACCAAGAGGAGCGGCGCCCTGAAGCAAAATCATCTAGTCGATCTATGCAAAGCAGTCCAGAAAACATATTGCAGGAAGCACTCCTGGAAACATATTGCTCACGGCGACAACCTTGCCAATCAAATTGATCAAAGAGCTCTCATTTTTAGTTCAGACGTACGCCAATATTCTGTTTCTGTGCTCTGTTACAGCCTTCGCTGGATGTGAGCGCATGCAGCAGGCTGTGGTGGCTACATGTCGGAACAGCACCGTCCTCGATGTGTCGGTGTTTGAGGAGCTCCGGCCGGTGCCGCCGGGCTACTTGGATGACGTCGCCGCCAACATGCCGAACCTAATCACCATCTGCTGCAGCACCAACAGAAAACGCATGCGAAACACCATCACGCCATCCGTCATATGTACGTTGTTAAGTTTCTGTCCCTACGCAATGCAGTCCAAGGATGTGAAGTGCTACCTGGTGGTCACATGCCGAGAGCTACGAGTAGTGTGTAAAACACTGACATCGGTCATGTTGACAAAAGATTATAGAACATTCGATTCCTGAATTGCACCATACCTCCATTTCACCAGAATAACTAATTGCTAACTAAAACCAGATATTCCCATTCCTCCAGGATTGGTGTGGAAACCACTTTTCCTTGAGACGGATTCCATTACTAAAATAGCCGATAACATTTGCAGTAGCAATACAAATTTGCAGCGGGTGCAGCAGTTTTAGAAACAAAAACGCTGAGCTCACAATTATCTACTACACAACAAAATTCCGTAAGTGCTTTACCGTATGCTATTATTCGGCTGTGGTAGAAAGCATAGCGTAGTAGAATCTACGACAGTGCGGTATGATTGTGCATTCCTCGGAAATTGCCGTACTCCAAGCGCTAATGGGTTTTGCATTGTTCGGCATAAGGAAAGTGCAAGTTTTCTGTTTGAACAGTCCAATCAGTTTTGAAAACTTCGTTCTCAATTGCTTGCAATATTCGGTTGGACATTTCGTTTTCCGTATTTACATTTTGATATTGTCATTTACTGTGCTTTTTACGCATTTACTCACTGAAGCCCGGTATAAGCACTTTTCCTAACATAGTGCGCTCTTGAAGAAAAGTAGTATTAAAATGAAGATGGCAAAAGATGAAGTTTTCAAAGAAAACGACTGGTACAACGGGAGAAACAGGTTCCATCGTGTATACAATTTGGCTAAAAGATGGGAATGTCCTTTTAACAATCATTAGACCATGCCTCTTACAAAGGCAACATTTTTTTTTGCAGATGAGCATTGCCCCTGTCTTATAGAAATCGACCTGGGCATTATCAAGTTTGGGAAAACATCTGTGACGGAGCTCTGCCAGCGTTACCCTCGCCTGGTGAAGGTGCGTATGCCGCCTGAATACACCGACGAGGACATGTCCACCCTGATGACCGGCCTGCCGCGGCTGGTCAACCTGGAGTCGGGTAGCGGCTCCGAGGAGGGCTGCAGCTTCGGCGACCTGCCGCCCTCGCTCACCCGGCTCTCTCTGACGCGTTGTCAGAGCCTGCGCTCCTGGAACCTCTGCCTCGTGGGCCGCTGCACCCAGCTCCGCGAGCTCTCCCTCTACAGTAAGTGGAGAGAACTGTTTAAGGATGTTAGAAACGGTGATTATTCTCCCCTTGCGGTTCGAGAGTTAAATTATTTCATATTTCGTTTCGAAAGCAGTTGTAATTATGTCGGATACGATAAATATTGTCTGTCAAATAAAACAACCGTAATCAGAAGAAGGCAGCGATAGAGTTGAGACATCATTGCAGCAAATCCCTACATCTCCGCTCTTCCTTCAGCGCGCGTCGGCGAGGCCCAGCTGACGTACAACTACAAGGAGCGCTTTAAGCCGTTCGATGACCCTCTGATCGAGGGCCACCTAGACCTGGACGACTGGGGGACCATCCTGGCTTCGTGCCCCAACCTGGAGAAGCTCGTGCTAGCCGGCGGCTTCCGGCTCACCCCCCGGCACCTGTATCATTTGACGCCGGAGCGGTGCGCCCGCCTGCGCGAGCTGGACCTGTCTCGTCTGCAGGGCATGGAGGCGACTGGGGTGACGTTCCTGCATCTGGCCGCCCTGGTGGCCACGTGTCCGCGCCTGCAGAGGCTGACTCTGCAGTCGGTGGAGAACCTGAACACCATCCACTCAGTGGTGCCGAGGGAGTTCATCTTCGGCATCACCTACCTGGATATCTCCGGCAGCACGCTGTCCGACGACTTCGTCGCGGATCTGGAGAGTATTATGCCCTTCCTGAAGACGCTCATCATGAGAGGTAGGTGGCGGGGGTAAATGTTCCGTTGTTCCTGCACTTGGGTCAAGTGCAGGCGTCGTCACGAGTGTTTGAGTCCGGAGCGGACTCGAGAGGGGTATGTCACGTAGGATATTCGGATGACATATGGCAAGGTTCTGCTGTCTTTCTCGACTCGTGGACTAGTGATACATACAGATCGCACCTGTTTACCCTGCTGACGGTTTATCTCCTACGACAGAGTGTCCGGGCATTTCGGGTGGCGCCATGTACTCGTACATCGCGAATCTGAGCATTCTGGAGGAGCTGGACATTCGTGGGGCGTCCGGCGTCACCGACATGTGCTTGTACAAGCTGCAGTACTGCCGCCAGCTAAAGACGCTCTGGCTCAGGCCTGGACCAGGACAGTGCACATTCGCCGTTATTGACGAGTAAGTCGCGAGTGCGGAAGTGTTCAGATGTGTGGCGTGTTTGCGCACATCTGACGCTTACATTACTAACGGATCGTTCAGTAATGTAAGCGTCTTGCGTCTGTGGGTTATCCCAGTTTTTGACCGGTGAATGTCTGGGAAAGGGCCGGAGAATAACGGAAACCTTTGTAGGCTTGCACGTAACGTAGAATATTATAACATTTGAAAGCTGAACATCGATGTCTCCGTAGCGCATTAATTGTTTCATATCTTAACATATAAATTCAAATTATATTATGATACGCACGCACTAATTGAACTATGATTACGAATTGAAGGAAACCATGATCCCATTGTAATGTGCACAGTGTTCCTGCGAACGTTACAAGATTGCCATATCAGTCGCCATACACTGCCTTTCAGCTATTTTGGCACAATGTTTCGTAACTATCTCAGGTAATAGGATTTACTGAACGATACTTATGTACGATACTTAATATACTTACTGTATGATACGTAAGCCATTATCCAGACACAGCGTACAAAATTTGGCCATGGCCTAACTTCACCATTCGAGGGTGGTTCTGTCCCCATAGGGAAATGGCCGTTTTTCGTTAAAAAAATGTGATTCTAGAAAATAAAACATAACTTAGTATAATCTAAGGCATTGCGGTATGTCGGTGCGATGCTCCGAAAATATCACACTCCAAGCGCTAACGCTTTCATATTTTTGAAATACGGTAGTAATAATCAAGCTTCGGGATTCATGAATCCCATAAATGCCTTGAATAAGCACATTTAGACCATATTATGCTATCATTTGTATAGTATATGGAAAGGCTCGCTTGTTCTTTTAACCAATAATACAAGAATTGTTTCGTCGTGGGCAAGTCGTTTTATTAAACAAAGTTCAAATCGCGATGAGATTGACATGTGCGCCTTTTATGGGTGCATGCCGTTGTATATCTTTGCATGGCTGCATACTATAGAATTGAAACGTAATACGAAGGCACTGTTTATATTTATGTATCATTACTTTTACTACTGACGCGATATTTTCATCTAAAATGCCTGTTTCACACTCCAGTATGCCGAACGTTGTCTTCTCTTTCCCCGCAGGACGGTGCACAACATTATGACGCTGGAGATGCTTCACATGGATCTGCGGAGGACCGGCCAGTCCGTGCCCACGATGGTAATCGAATTCGGCAGGATGCTGCGAGATATACCACAGGATAGAACATTCTCCATCAGCATGCACGGTACGCCGAGATGATTTATATTATGCTACGGGACTCTATTATGTTACCCAGATGTTCTCAGGACGAGTAGATATTAACCCGAGCCCCTCTGAGCCTCTGGATATTCCACGCCCTGTGGCGCGTATGGGCCGACCCCTATCAATAAATCACCCCATCAAACAGCACCATCCGATCAAACCGCGAAGGCCTTCCTGACAAAAGAGCACCAGCAAACTCAATTTTCGACGGACAGAACCAAACTAAGCGTAGTTTCTGACGAAAAATGCACCAAGTAGCTCCTCACGGAAACGCACCAGGAAACGCAGTTTCTGATGAACAAACACCAGAAAACTCAGTTCCTGAAGAAAAAGCAATTGCAAATCTAATCCCGGACGATACAATACCAGCAAACCAATAAGTCAATCAAACAATTAAGCTGTTAATAAATGAATTAAAATATATTCGTAAACTAAGGTCTTGACAAACAAGCACCAGGAAACGCAAACAAGCACCAGCAAACACCACTTCTGTCGGAACAAGCACCAGCAAACACAACTTCTGACGGAACAAGCACCTGCAAACGCAGTTTCTGGCGAACAAACGCAAGCAAACGCAGTTCCCGACGGAGAAGCACCAGAAATCACAGTTCTTCACGAACAAACGCTAGCAAATGCAATTCCTGAAGAAGAAACATCAACAAATGTATTTCTTAACGAGCAAGGACCAGCAAACGAAGTTTCTGATGAACAAGCACCAGTAAACGCAATTCCTAACGAAGAAGCGCTAGCAAACGTAGTTCCTGACGAAGAAGGACACCAAATTCGGTTCCCGACGGACAAGCACATGAACTCTCGCCTCACTAAGGGGGCTGTTTACCCCCTCCCTGTTAACGTAAGAGTGACGTCATGTTTTCCCGTTCTTGAGTAAAAATACGGGTTTGCGGGGAACACTATCAAGCAACCAGTTTTTGAGATAACGTCAACTGTTTTATATCAAGACTCAAAAATAGACTATGTTATCAAACTGTTATCTCAGTTTTTATGTTTGGTAAATAAAAAAAACTTATTCAAATTTCCTTTTTTAAAGTCTTTTGTGATATGTTCGAAAATGTTCAAATTTGAAAACCCGGAGTATATGTGATACAGATCACCCCCGGTGAATGTATACCAAATTGGAGTCAATATCTTCAAAATTTATCTTACCTTCCGAAGTCCTTTCAAAGGTCAAGAATGACCACTTCTCGTGATATTTCTACGAATTTCGATGATTTTTTTAAAAACATTTTCTCCAATTTTAATTGAAAAAACAATGTTCTAGGTTCATTTTTTGGTGTTTTGACGAATAACTGACAAAAAACAAGTAGTACAGCACCAACTGACCAAAATCAGCACTTCGACCTTTTCGACCTCGTGATCTCAGATGACTTTGACCTGACACATGACTACCAAAGACTTAGAATGATACTTAGAAGCATCAGGAACATGATTCATGCCGATTTATTGGTTGCTTATGCTTTTCGCTTTTCGCGCGGCAATCTTATCTGCCAGAAACGGTCAACAACGTGGCTTTGCTTGGCTCGTGACGTCATCAGTGATTTCTGAGTCAGTAACATTGATATTCATTCCATTTATTTTTCATGGATGTCGAGCGCCGTTCGATTTTTTTATTGGTTTGGTAGTTTCGGGGATCAGGGGCGGGGGAAAATAACTCCTTCAGTAAGTCGTGTTATGGAAATAACCCAGGAGGGCGCGGGTTAAACGCTATTCCTGACGAGCAAACTCCAGCAAACCTCGTTCTGACGAACCCTCAACGGGAAATGCAATTATTAAAGAATAAGCAGAGCAAATGCAGTTTCCGACGAACAAGCACGCCAAACGCAGTTTACGACGTACAGGCACCAGTAAACGCAGTTCCTAACAAAAAAAAGCACTAAAACATATCTCTGGACGATGAAATGAATTAGTAAATCAACAATCTGTCGATCCATGAATTCAAATACATTAATAAACTAAGGTCCTGGTAAACAAGCACCACGAAACACAGTTTCTGACGAACAAGCACAGTAAACGGAGTGCCTGACGAATGAAAACCAGCAAACGCAGTTCCTGACGAACAAGCACACCAAACGCAGTTCCTGACGAATGGAAGCCAGCAAACGCAGTTCCTGACGAACAAGCACACCAAACGCAGTTCCTGAAGAATGAAAACCAGCAAACGCAGGGCGGACCAGCGCCAGAAAACTCAGTTCATAATGAACAAGCACCAGCAAACGTAGTTCCCGACCAACAACAACAAGTAACAAGTACACCCAGTTCCTGACGAACAAGCATCAGCAAACACAGTTCCCGACGAGCAAGTACCACCAGAGAACATCCCTGACGAGCAGCCGGCAGCAGAACAAACGCTCGATGAAGAGCCAGCGGAGAACCTGGCTCCCGCTGGACAGCCAGAAGATGACAATGACCATGTCGATCGGCCAGCGGAAAACGGCGGAGAGGAGGTGGATGTCAATGAAGAAGTGTAACTTGAAGCAAAGCGAGTGGGAACGGAAAACATTCCCGTCACGAGGTCGAACCCCCGGGGTACTGCGAGGTTAGCCTGTGTCGTGTCGAGGGGCGGGTGTTTAGACATCCCCTCAGGTTTTTTTCGACGGTAGCAGGGCCGCGCAACGTAACTTTTACCATACGCGGTAAGACATCAAAAACGCACATTGTATAGTAAAGTAATCTTGTCAAAAACGCACATGGTGTAAAATGTTCGATTCCAGATCATATCAGGTCATGTTACCAGGTAAAGTCACATGACCCAACTTCTAAAAAGTTTGAGGTCGTACCACGGCTACCGAAGTTTTCAGCCGATCGTTTCAAACTTTCAGGATGAGATCATGACTGCCTACAATTTGTGTGTTTCCAATGTTTGCTCTCGGTGACCTTAGGACAGGTCAATTGCGTGACCTTATGAATGAATGGAATAATAATCACACGCTTCATTTTCCATGATACGCATCGGATCGGTCTAGGTCTTTCGGTATCATGCTATGTTATAGGCTATTTTTCCTATAGGCTATTTGCGCAGAGCACAGGCACGGCGAGGGTTAGTTATGATCCGAGCGCCCTGAAATCTGATATTTCCTTTCAACTGAGAGCCGCCACTATCGCATTTGCAAAAGTACGATCACATTCCCGGGTAAAACGGGCTGCGACAAGGCACTGCCACCACTGAAGCATACAAATCTTATGATGTTTGCGCTCGCAGAAGAACCTCCAAATGACTTAACCTTCAAATAAAGTCTAACCATCATAACTATAAAACTGCATCACCGTGCAATGCACGCACATATGTTCTTCCGACTAGCGATGTACAGAGAACTTGTCTGATGAAGAGCTCGCAAACTCGATAATTCGCGTTTAGCATTGTTTTACAATCCGCTGTATATCGAGGTGGAAAGTCCAATTTAAATATCACTTTTAGCCAGGTTCATCGGTCATCTGTAAAACTGACCATTGTGGTGATTCAACACTTGCGAGTATACAAATCCATAGATACAACGCACAGACCGCATGTCACTATTTGAAGCAAACAAATTCTAGCCGAGGATAGATGACTGCAACCAGAGACGCACTCCACATTGTTTCCACTATCTCCGGCAGCTGACTACATGACGCACATGGAGAAGCCGCCGCCGACGCGCGGGCCGCGCCTGCGGCTGCTGTATGAGCCGAGCCGGTACCCTGGTTACGACTCTGACTCAAGCGGGTCGCCCACCGGCTCCATGGAGAACCTGCAGGCCGACGAGCCCATCGACCTCCGGCTGGTCCAAGACCAGGCGGAGCAAGACCAGGCGGAGCAAGACCAGGCAGGGCAAGACGAGGCAGAGCAAGACGAGGCGGAGCAAGACCAGGCAGAGCAAGACGAGGCGGAGCACGACCAGGCAGAGCAAGACGAGGCGGAGCACGACCAGGAGGACGAACACAACTGAGGTCGGTACGGTCACGTAAGAGCTGCTGCTCGCCGGAAGCGTGGGCTCCGTTGATTTAGGTAGTTGGATATTTTATAGTTTAAACGTCAGGTACTTTGTGTGACTTCTGAGAGCTAACCACCAATGTCATCATTATAGCGTTGTTAACGTTTTTTTTCATTGTTTAAGTATCGAAATGGGGCCTTGAGATGAGACGGCAAACTTGTAGCTTGTCTATAGAAACCACATTATCCAAGGCTCAGTCATCCCAAATTTCCACCTAGACGCCTCTAGATAATTTTTTGAATTTGTCGATTTTTGAGATGGCCAGTTTTTGTCAAATGACAAATACATCCTATATAGCTTCTGACATTGGATCCCTTGGCAGCAGCGCCAACTCCTGAGCGTCCCACTCAGCCGCCCGAGCGGTCAGATGCTGTAGTGAGCGGAACCTGCCGTCGGTACGTGTCGGCGTAACGCTTTGCGTCATACAAGAGCGAAACTTGCCGATTCCTCCAAGAATATCAATTTGATGTCAAAATAAGCGTCATATCTATAGTTTTTAGCTCTGAATGCCCATTACTGCAAAGTGTCATTGAGTCTTATGTAGACACTTCTTTTAACGACGCAGTATGCGACGCGCCTTTGAATTGAATTTGTTGAGCTTTCGGATATTGTGCTTTTTATTGTAATATCCAGCTTGTTTTTTAACAACTGCATTATTTATCAGCATGCGCTTCTATTTCTACACTATCACGCCGTCCACAGCGATGATGTCACATTTATTTTATGTTGCAGGGCTGCCGGGTGGCGGCTGAAAGGAAGTTTGAGGAGTGTACGAGGTTGCAACATAGCCTCGGCTACACCAAACGGATTGAAGCTCAGCCACAGCATGACGTCACAAAGATGGCTGCCGCCGTTGCCAGATGGATGACGGTGCCGCGTGCGTCAGTCGCCGCGTGCTGCCTGCTGTACGTCGAAGTGTACAAGGCGTGTTCCCCCATGATCATTGTATGGATCATTTTCACCTAGTCACACCGATTATGTTGTGTTTATACAGTGTCGGTTTCATTGCATGTTCCAACGGATCTGACTTCTCCGATTTTACCTTTCGTACATTCACACTGTCATTCGGACTTATCAGTTCGATATTTATTTTTTACATTGCAGCAGTACGACCTTCAGTGGCTATGACCGATCATTCAATCTTTGGAGTCCTTTCCATCCCGCAGTGTCCATGTTTACCTATGCATCATTATTTTGAAATAGGGCTGTGCTGAAAACATGTGATGCGCGAGTAGAATGGTACATATTCCTTCCAAATACAGCGGTTGCCTCAGGATTGCGATGCTTTATTTTCTACGACCATAATCGTGTGCTATAATGCCATCCATTGGATGGATGCAATGGATTTAATGCCATTCATTCAGAAACTCGATGAGTTTCTTCGTACGAAGATCGAAGACTGGTATTGAGCGACTGGCGAATGCAGAATTAGAAAGTAATTTCATCAACCAATCAGAGACGGACAGTAGGAGTAACATCAAATGTTAAAGCCGTGATCAGTGTAACGCCATACGCCATCCTCCGACGGCAGGGCAACTAGTGACCGTCGATAATCGGGTTCCAAGTATCAGCAATGGTGTAATGCAATCTGACGCACGGCCAACAGCAAACACGGATGCAGACGGGTAACATCCAAGAAAGGTATATTTGATGACAAATTACCAGAAACCTTTTTTTGAGCACGGTGCTGTGATGTTCACATCGTATCGAATATCTGTGATGGATTAGGTCACCTTGAAGGGATAAGTTGATGGTTCGGGGGAGTAGTCTCCTGCGTGTGCGTTACTAGCAAATATGGTACCCCACTAACAGCTAACAGCAAAAATATTGCATGAATGGGAATAAACAGCAAATATCATCCCTGACGTGCGACCAGTGGCAAGTTTCTCTCTCACGGGAACTTCCAGCAAACGTGGTACCCGACTGGAAACTACCAGCAGCGATCCCAGGCGGCACGTGGTGCCTGGCGGACGACCACCGCCGGACGGTGTATACATAGACTGGTGAGCGGGACGGAACTAATGATGAACCACGATTAATTCGTTTCCACGCCGAGCGGAAGTGATGGAAGCGTATGGAAAATGCAATACATCATCGCTTAATATTTGAGCGAATAATGACATGTGAATGTTTTATATTTGCTATCTGTTGAAATAGTTTTTTTTTTATCTCTGAGATTGGGCCGCTGTCAGAACGGGACGTAGGAGCTCACGGTACCAGTTGTAGACCCGAGGAAGCAGACGGAGAATCCTACCGCCAGGCGCGGCCGGAACGAGAAAGAGCGAGAAACACCAACACTGCGTGATCGTGTTGCGCCTGGTGTTAACGTCTTGGGTGCCGGAAAGTTTTCCTGGGGTAACTACGTCGGTCGGGTCGGCACGTCCGCGTAAATTGACCAGGGGAGATACTTGGCGGACGAAATGGGAGTCTCCCCGCCGTCGGAGTAGCAACCAGGAGATTCGCTTTCGATGTTTGCACACATTTTGTTTGTGCCGATCTTCCAAAGGTTTAGGATGCTGTGGACTTGGCTGTTTCATTATGTAAACTCGCAAAAATGATGATTAACAGCTGTTACCAGAAACGGGTTGTTATTGAGCGACACGAGCACGGCTCCGTTACTGAAAGTGCTATTGCTCTGTGCTGTTGAAAGGGCGTGCGATGCTTCTACCATATGGAGTTCGTGAATTGCAGAGGTAAGACAGCATTATGTTGCGTAGCCGCGTAGTGCGTGATACAAAATATATTGTGGGCATTGGGAGAAATGTCGAACCGGGCAAGGTATGGGAATGCAGTGGCACATGGGGTCGGTATGGGTCCCATATGGGTTTAGATGGGCGTACGTGAACATGGGAATGACGAGGGTATAACCACGTGGTACCCATGTATATTTGAGGTTATGCTGGCCCATATGGTACAAATGTGGAATCCGCTTCCGAACCCATGTGGGCCCCCTATGGGAAACGTGGGATAGCCCACATGGGTACCATATGGTTAACATATATCTGTGTTATGGTTACCATATGGTTACCATGTATCTGTGTTATGGTTACCATATGGTTAACATATATCTGTGTTATGGTTACCATATGGTTACCATGTATCTGTTATGGTTACCATATGGTTACCATGTATCTGTGTTATGGTTACCATATGGTTACCATGTATCTGTGTTATGGTAACCATATGGTTACCATGTATCTGTGTTATGGTTACCATATGGTTACCATGTATCTGTGTTATGGTTACCATATGGTTACCATGCATCTGTGTTATGGTTACCATATGGTTACCATGTATCTGTGTTATGGTTACCATATGGTTACCATGTATCTGTGTTGTGGTTACCATATGGTTACCATGTATCTGTGTTATGGTTACCATATGGTTACCATGTATCTGTGTTATGGTTACATGTATCTGTGTTATGGTTACCATATGGTTACCATGTATCTGTGTTATGGTTACCATATAGATGCCATGTATCTGTCATGTGGGGGAGTTCTGCCGATCTCATTTCATGCGAGGAATTTGAACGCGATATTTGATGGTCACTTGGGTTCTAAAGTAGTGATGCTTGAATAATTGTTGCTTGAACATTTGTGTTGCCCATATGTTAATTCAGGAGGCTGATGCAATAATACGCCTATTCCAGGTTTCGAGATGAAGTACACGACTCGTGCCAGTTCGCAACGAGCTATGAAGGATCTGAAAGTCCATGTTGGCAATGCCTAATCCCCCTGTGACCCAAAATATGCCCAAAAGTTTCCGTTTCGAAAAATTCGAGAAAAAATAACTTCCGGTTCTCTTCTCTATGCGAAACTTCACTCCCTGGATAAATTTCATCTAGAAAGAGCATGACTATGCAGTTTGGCTTCCTGTTATGTCACAGCGGGTTGTAATATAAAAGTGCATGATGTTGCAGGTCGTCCGACTGTTCCCGTCCATGGCGCAGTTTTAGCACGCTTTGCCTAAATGTTTCTTTGCATTGATTTGCAAAAACTGTTATCGAGCAAGTTAACGGCTTTTGTTATTAAATGTTGCCTTCAATTTTGCAGTTTTTTCTCCAAAGTTTGCATTCAATTTTTATTTTTATTTTTTATTTTACTTCTAACTCGGGACGAATTTTCGCATAAGCGGGCGTATTTCGGGCAATTTCTCTACAGTACACACTTCTCTAATACGTGGTGCTGCGAACATTGCTAGCCGTTAGATTTGCTCTAACAGATGAAAATGTCGTAAGGCAAAACGCCTTCAGTCGTACCGCTGGCTGGCACACACATCAACTTCAAATTCTGACCGCCAGATGGCACCAGTAAATAACGCCTGAGATTATGCTGTGCCGCAAAGCTTGGGATCGGAGCGTGACCTGCGCGATGGGGACAAGGACTGGACGGCCGGCTTTTCAGGTTGTTAAAATGGCTATCCATGCCGTTGATACTGTGAGTTACTAGCTATCAAAAAACAATTTAATGATTTAAAGGCGTTACAAAGGTGATGGGCAGCGCCACGCTGACGGGTTCGACAAAACCCAGCAATACCTACTCCCGATTGCCTCAATAAGAAGGAAGCTGACGTGAAGCGCTTAAACGATATCGTATTCCTAGTTAACCGTTGTCTCACGGTATATGATAAATGCTGCTGAGGTAGGGCCGTATTCACGTCGATATTCTTCGGAAGAATTTTCTTACGAACGACCTACTTCTTACGAAAATTTGGTTTTCACGTCAACTTCGTAGACAGCAAAAAAATATCTTACGCAAACATTTTGTTCGTAGACATTTTGCGATTCGTATCGGGCGCTTCGTAAGAATTTGCGTAAGAATTTTCGTAAGTGCGATTCACGTCACAGTATCCTAAGTTTTTTTTCGTAAGAACTTAATGTTAACGGTAATGCGGACTTACGAATACTCGCTGAGTTGTCGTAAGCATATACATTGGGACTTGAGGCAATTAATTTTAAAAATTATACAAAAGATTTCAAGAATGTATGTATTCCTTTCGATTGATGAAGTATTAGCTAAACGTGGATATACATTTTACTATCAGGAAGTCATACATTCAGTAAAGGAGGTATGTGAACTCAACAGTTGCAGTACTTTGCACTACCACTACATGTTTACCGTGTGGTCTAGATAAAAGTGTACCCGGCAATTTCTCAATAACATTTTATATATTTAGCAGGTAATGTCGAACGACCCGATAACCCTTGAGACATTAACATTACTTACGAATGTAACGTGAATACCAAATTTTCGTAAGATCGTCGACGTGAATACCGATGTTTTTAAATATCCAGACAGTTCGTAAGAAAAAACTTAAGAATGTCGACGTGAATACCAAACATTCTTACGAAAGAAAATCGACTTACGAAGTCGACGTGAATACGGCCCCAGGATAGCGAAAATACCAATTTTCCCTATCCTGGGAATACCATATAGGCAGACAGCATACAGGCTCGGATAAAGAAGGCCTCGGGAGGTTTAATTTTAATATGATTAATCGATGGGGATCCAGGTGCGTTTATAATTAAAGTTGTCGGAAATGTGGACCTGGCATTCTTCGGACGCTGGGGCTCGGACTCCTAAATCGAGAGCTCAGAATAACCATCACTTAGACGGATGAACATCTGACTGCGGTTGATTCTGAAAGCTCAACTGAACGCGGAGCTCAAGCGGCCAGCAAGAAAAGCAGCTGGTGGCGCCACTGCGGCCAAGCAACGAGGCTTTGGTTTCGATATCAGCCATTGTCATACAACGACCTATGGGCTGCTATCATGTTCCCGTGGGGTATTTTGCTTTCAGAGAGTTGCGCCAAAATTCATAACGTTCATTTGCGTTTTTCCCAAAGCAGCCACTGCTAGGCCCGTAGAAATGCTGTGCCCCAGGCCTGAATCAGCTGAGCCTGAGGGGCAGATTGTTGCTGAGGCTGGGACCCGAGGGGGCGCCACTCCCCTACACCGACCGAAGTCGGTGTCCCTGCGGGTAATTGAGCATTGACCGCATTGGGAGTAAAACTTTTTCTAAAAAAAAGAATAATCCAAAGTTATAAAGAAACGTTATCATTCCGTAATATTTTAGCCCCAGACCTTTATCGAACAGTCCTTATAAAACAGTACGTCAACTGTTTGGTAAAGGCCTGTGGCCGAAATATTACAGAATAATAACGTTTTATTAAATAACTTTGGATTCTTCAAATATCTTCGAGGAAAAGGTCATGATATTTTGTGTGTTACTTTTCACAACTATGTTCCTCCGTCGCATCTATGTAGTCTGGGCAACGCAAATAGTAAAACGTTCGGACTAAATTCTCCCGATCGGAAGGTAGAGGTGAGGGTCAGTGCAAACTTTGCCTATCACGGGTTCTAACCTCGCAAATTCGTTAATTCAAAAGGTTCGGATACAATTTAGCAAAATAAGAGTATCGTGCCGCGATGCACTCCGAAACATGGATCATATCACATTTCATTTGTTAATCATTTCATGCACGATTGCAATTATTCAACCGTACTCAAGATAGGCAACGTTTTACTGCAGCATATCACGTTCACGATTTAAATGAAGGAATGCCTGCTATTTGTGCTATTGGGATGAAAAACATAACGTAGCCTTTTCAAATTCAGAACCACTTTCAGGAATGTCTTGCTGGGGTACAATTAAACATGTTTCTTTGATTTTATAAATGTCTGCCCAGGATAGTGACTAACGCGGCCTGCTGACGGTCCGCTGAGAGGGTAGCTAACTGCTAACTGCTAACTGCTAACTGCTAACTGCTAACTGCTAACTGCTAACGGGCGGTTGCGTAAGTACCGAGAAGACTGAAATTTAGCTTTGTGAGAATTTACTAAGCTTATCGTTGATTTTGACAGTCCATTTGCTGATAAGTGATAGCGAAGTGCACAGGTAGAAACATGAGGGGTTAGTTGATGGCTCCGTCGACGGTAAGGGAGGGTCTGCGGTAATTAGTGATAGTCGTATGGCGTGGTTAGTTGAGTCAGGGCTTAGTTCAGTGATTGATCGGTGGTCAACTTTGGACAGATGAAAGGGTGATAAGTGACGCCAGGGAAATAGTGATTGACCGGTCGCTGATAAGGGACGACAGGGGAGTCTGCCAGGGACGGAAGGTGTCAGTGAGGTGATGTGTCGGGCGGAGATTAGGGCCACCGGCCAGGTAGAAGGGTGATGACGGACGGACAGGCAGAAGCAGGGTTAGGGGACGATAAAGCGACAGACCAACGGTAATAAATGGATCGGTCGGTGATTACGGATAGTTAGAGGGGCGATAAGGGACGGCAGGGCCACGGTGAAGAATCGGGCGGTAATTACATGGTCAGACAAAGGGCGCAGCTGCTGAAAGCAGGAGAATAATGAATGTTGAAACGAGGCTGTTAAAATCCTTGGATATCAAATACGATTACAAAAGACAAAATAATTTAAAAACATATGTATGGTATTAACAAATGTATAATGCATGTGGCACGTGTCGACTGACATGGGGTTTCGAACTCAGATATCAGAATTGTACCTAAACCGTAACTATATATTATATAAACTTTACGATCTAAAGCTCATTTATCCCAAAATTATACCCAGGCGACTCTAAGGAAGTTCGATCTGATTTGACATTTATTGGCCAGATGGCCGATTTCTCCCCAGATGCACCGTATACGATACACCCTCTGGCATTGGAGCCCTAGGCGGCGGCGCTACCGCCCGAGCATCCCGCCCAGCCGCCGCAGCTGCAGCGTTAGAGACTGTCTTGAGCCTAGTCAGCCATGGGGACGTGAAACGGGTCACGTCATACTAAACAGATCGCTGCTGATTCCTGCACGGATATAAGTTTACCGTCAAAACTAGTGCAATATTCGTAGTTTTCACCCCCATATAACCCCATTTTCACCCCAGAAAATCATAACACATAACGGCCAAGTTCCAAGGAATCTTTCAGGGTCGACACTTCCCTCTGAACTCTGAAAAATAAACTTTGTTAAAGGGAATGTAAGGGTTTTTAAAATGTCTGTCATAATTTTATGTCGAGGTGCCTTTTGTACCTCTCTATTTATGAGTCATTTCACAAAAAAACGAATAATGTAGTTTAATAAAGCTGGAATCGGAACAAGAACGTTGTAATTACTTGTAAAATGCCACCAATTTACCAGCAATATATTTGATACCCTGTAGACAATATATTTGATTGTCCCTTCTCTAATCAAGGATTTATCGATTGGGCGCTTGAAGCGTACACGACAAAAAAAGGATACGATTAAAAATACCGTGATCATCAGACAATGTAAGTTGGGTCCAAAAATAAGCAACAGCAGCAATGATCACCTTTCAACACGACTCCGTAACTACTAACGACGATGGTTTTCTCATACGCAGAAGTCGCTAAGGGATTTGAATATGGAAGCAATTACAAACCGGACGGGAAAATGTCTAGAAACTCCATAACTTCGAAAAAGTCCTTTTAAAAACATTTAGAGGAAGGAATTTGAAGTACGGAAATTCATTAAATTTAATAATAATGCAATTATTTCCTATTTTCAAGTGATGGCGTACACTCATACCGAAATCGGCTGTCTATGTAAATGTGAAATGCCACTCGAAATCACGTAAAATCCCGGGATGTAGACAAAATATTGTCGAGTTTCGTTTCGACGTGTTTTGATGTAATACTATGTTACTATCTTAATGTTACTGTCCGAGCAAACAATTACGCGTGGTGTGCAAAACTAATTAACGTAGCATTTTCAGGTAGATGGAGACATCACCTGGCAAAATGACTTAAATTTACTATTCGATGTTACCTTGTGTTAAAAAAACTGCTGGCTCCAAAAAAGTGGAAAGACTCTTACATTTCCTTTAACTTCGAAATGATCAATCCATTATGCTAATGCCTTATTGAATGCGCAACAATTTTAGTAGAGAGGCAGATTAATTTGAGCAGCTTCGGTAGAGTTGAATCGCAGTTCGTAATGAGTGAGGGAATGAACATCTATTTTGATCAGCCTCTCTGCTACTCAACGCTACAACCTTAAACTGAAAGTTGACTGGTCTACAAAATAAATTAATGATTTCATATACTCGTAACATGTAATTGCACCAGTTTTGTTTCACTAGCAGACGGGCCCAATCGGCTCGGCTCACTAGGCTCGGCTCACTAGGCACTAGGCATTCACTAGGCTCGGCAAACAACACAGTGTCATGTCCAACTAACTACACCACATCCCAATAACAAACAGCTCAACGTTAACAACTTCCGTTAATAACTTCTTATCGCAGCCTTACTCCATTGAACGCAGTACTCGACAAGGATGTCCTTAAAGTTGTCTTGTTTGGGCTCTTTGCATTGTGTCAATGGCGTGAAGGATTCGCATCTAACCAGGCATTCGTGGCGTACCTGTAGCCCAGGAAGAAATACGACTTTCGCTCTATGCAGATGACACAACAATAGTGCCCGACGGGCCAAAGGAGTCGCTGAGAAACTCCTTGCAATTAATATATTCGTTTTGTAAAATATGAGGATTAAGGCTAAATACCTCTAAGTGAGTCTGCTTATTGATCGGTTCTAAAAGAAATTCGCCAGATAAGCCCTGTTCAGAATATAACCTGCTCTGGACCAATGAACCGATAACGATTATCTGCGTACAAGTTAACACAAACCTTAATGAAATTATGATAACCGCATTATCGCTATGAATAAAACGGTTAACACCATGGCTTCAAAGGAGCTTGACACCGTTTGGACCCTGTGTTATTGTTAAGAGTCTCGCTCTATCAAAACCCACTTATTTGTTTTCCGTTTTGCCTAACCCTGACGTTAATTTGCTGCGTTATGTTGAGCGCCATTTTTTGAATTTATATGGGGAGCAAAGTGGGACAAAGTAAGGCGCTCAGTGAGCAAAACTTGCTTAAAAACGGTGGGTTGAAAGCACCCGACGTGTATTTGTACTCCCTGTCTCTTAAAACTACTTGGATTAAGAGATGGTTAGATCATGAGAACTCAGGAAAATGTAAGTTGTTCGTTCATTAATTGTTTTCCCTTGACAATGGGCCGAACATATTTGAGTGTGCGACTGATGAAGAAATAATAGCAGGTTTTCAGGCACATGTCTTTTGGACTGAAGTTCTCCAGGCGTGGGAAAAGCTTCAGTCATATTCGGAGGACCCAAATGCGATCCTTCAACAACCCATGCAATTTAATAAAAAGATTAGACTGGAACAACAGCCGAATTTAAACGTCAACCGTCTTCTGAGCCATGTAATACGCCAGGTACAGGATCTGTTTCCATTGGATGAGGGTAGGCCGCTTACTGGAATTGAGCTAACAGTAAAATATCCAAACATAAACTTTGTAAGCCTCTTTACCATAAAAGCTAAAATACCATCATCCTGGGCTCACCTCAGTTTCAACTGTGATGATTCAACCCAGCAACTCTGCAGACTCGACGCAATTAGAGAAAAACGTCAGGCTTCAAAATGGTCCTATATCATTTTCCTTCAGAACTCAGCGGAATTTAGAGCGCCATCGCAGATAAAATAGGAATCAGAGCTGTCACTGCCTTCAGCATACTCTTGGCGCGACGCATACGCACAACTATACAGGTCAACAGATAATACTTAACTGCGTTGGCTTCAATATAGGATATTTCATAGAATATTACCGACCAAAAAGCTGCTCCTTAAATACGGCATTATTGCAGATGACATATGTTCCTATGCAGGTGAAGACCAGAAACAATAGGCCACATATTTGTATAGTGTGAAAAAACGACAGCGCTTTGGCAATCCTTAGCTGAAGCATTCGAATGCCACCTGAATCAGGGAGTTTGTATTTTCCAGCGGGACGTGATTCTTGGCACCAGACACCTTAGCCTCAACCTGGGTCTGTTATTGTTTAAAGCGTTTGTATGGAGACAGTGCAGGTCGGCTGGCTAGCTCACATTACGGTACTTCAAAACATACATCAAAACGACAGCTGAAATCAAATATTATGTAGCCATTGAGTCAGGAAGCCAAACCCGTTTTGAAGCTGTCTGGCGTCCACTGTTTAACGCGCTGAACATAGCAAACTCGTTCTTTGAATCTCCGTGAAGAGCTAAAATGCTACCCGAGCCATATAGAAGAATGTCAGCCACATCTGTTGGCAGCCGGTTATTGGCAGTTTAGGCACTGACCGACCGCTATTTGTTATGTGTGTAGTAGCCACGGACTATGTAGCGCTGATTAGTCGCCGATAGGCAGATACCCGAGGACAGACGAGGGCGCGAGATTGTCGCTCCCTCTCCAGCCCCCGCCCTTACCCAACCGGGCCAACCCGAGACCGGCCCTCGCATTTTCGCAGGGCCGGTCGGCCGGTCGGGCGTGCGACTCGCCAACCCACGGGTTGACGGACCGCGCGCCTGGCAGGTGGCATGGGGCACCGCCTCGCGAGGTTGTATGTAGCGCAAAGCGCGAGGTGGTGCGGGCGGGGGCTACGGCCCGTCCGGAGCGCCGGGGAAGTATTCTCCAGCTCTCCCCGGTCGGGGTGGTACCCTCCAGACCTCCCCGGAGCCGGGACGGTCTTGCCGACGTCGCTGGCGCCGTCCCGGCTTGGCCGAACGGGCCACACAATGAACGCAGATTGAATGCATATTTGTGACTTGTGTATATGGTTGTGGTGTGCTGTCTTGTGTTTGATAAACTGTAAAAAAAAAACACACACATTAACAGCTCAACGACACACCAGCACCCGCTGCTGAACTCACCTGGGCAGTGAACATCCTGTCGCCGGTCCTCGTCATTGAGCAGCGTTGGCGTCGGATGTCGGGATGTCGGGATGCTTCTCTGCGGACTGGAGCTGAGCTGCGAGTGCGACGAAGATGGCTGGCTTCTCGTCTGCCTCAGCTGTCGCTGGTCCTCGGCGATCGCACCACACACGACACCGTCCCCCGGCGTCCCACTGGTGACTGTTCTCTGTCCTCAGTCGACAGTCACAGACAGCCCGACCCCGCGCGAACGGCGCCCCCCCCCCCCCCGTCTGACCGCCCGAGGCGGCGTTATCGTGACGATCTTGCCCGGAGGCAGTCGCTTTCTCCGCGGTACCGGGTGACACCCGACACCGAGCAGGGGGCGCCGAGCTCCTGGGACATGTCGCAGGTAAACGAGGCAGGGCACCAATCGGCTGAGACAATTTTAATCGAAATTATATATCCAGTTAAGGGAAGTGCTTTCAGCTTGATAGCTCGATTGGTGCATTTAATGGTTCATTCTAACATAAGACTAGAATATATAATGATGGTAGAACCAGCTTCTCCTGTTTCACCGGTGCAGTCCGTGTTCGTAGTTCGCCGTCAATCGTTTGCAATCTTCATTTGAAGATGTGCTGTTTCTTTATCCTTCAATTGACCTTTACTGTGTATTTTCATATTTACATGCTCAAAGGAAAATATTGTTTAAGAGTACAAATACATTTATTCACATTTACATTTACACCGTGATAAGACCATTTCCCGGCGCTTATATTATGTGTGGCCCGTCCGGCCAAGCCGGGACGGCGCCAGTAACGTCGGCA
>JARFNZ010006690.1:0-12852 GCA_031763405.1 Balanus nubilus
TTATTCTGCCGTATGACACCTAAGAAGCAAGCAATCCCATGAATTTCGTTAAAAACCGTTCCGTCGTGACAGAGTGCGTCCCAGAATCGTGGCCCTGGCGCCGCTTCTGCTAAACCGATTTTGCTGAAATTTTAACACAACACTTCTTATCCAATTATAGCAAAAGTCCTAAAGTTTCGCGACGCTAGGCCGAACGGCTTAGGAGTGGCAATCGGAAAACCCCTGGGGGGGGGGGGTCAGAATCTGCCCCCCGCAGGGAATAGGGTTAACACATTTCAATTCATATTGAATCAATTTTGCAGAGATAATCTATTAGCTATTCAATTTTGTATCATGCAATGTTCTTACGCTTTCGTAGGTTACGCAACTCCTGTTTCACTTCATAGCTCAGAAACCCCAAAACATTTTGACGATCGCACCACATCTGCGCAATAATTGTCGCATTCGAAGATCACCACCATAATTCTACGATCGGTAGGAGCTTCGTAAATCTTGGTTACGCATGTTAAGTCAACGGCTGATCCACTCGGTAATGTCAAGCATTCTAGCGTGGGTGCGTTCCATTAATCAGGATTCTGGATGGTGGAAATCAGGATTCTTTTAAGAATTGGAAGTGAGTAAAAAAAACTCCTAATATCTCTCGTTAGGTTATGTGGTAGCAGGTTTGAGCCTTACCATCAGTTACACAAAATTCGTTACGTTGATTTTAACCATTTTTTTTTAACATTACAGTCGGAGGGGAAAATATCCCTTTAAGGTCCCACATAATTTTCTGAAGGCTGACGAATTTTATTTTATTTTCTGAAGACCCCCTTGCTGGGAGAACCCTGGAAAGCTTTGCCCCGCTAGACGAAATCCGATTCATACAAGCTATACCTGATATCGTTTTACTTAATTGTAACTAAGTGCTAAATTTTATATCTTGTAATCTAGGTATATTTTGGAGTCAAGAATGTAACTCCTTTGTGCACAAAGCTTGCACCTTCACTGGTGTAAAATACGTTTTGTGGCGACAAGCCCTGGTCGTTAGCTGGACCCAAACAGCTGAGGCCGAGCCGGGGATAGCTCACTAAAGAAAGCATAGTTATTGTGCCCAAACGGACCAGAGAGCGCCAAAAATTCCAACACAGCAGCCACCACATATAACCATACGACATCGCACCATACCCAGCCCAGCCATCTCCACTAAGAAACGGGCCGGCTAACGCAGATGCAAGATGATAGTGCTTGTCGTCTAACACTAATTCATAGACGGCCATCGTTACTCTCATGATTGAGCACGGACAACTACCGGATCGCAAAGGCATTCCTGCAGCCCTTAGGGCTCGGGCGGACACCGTACGCCTTGCGCAGCTACGAGCGTTTACAGCCGTCCCGCACGAATCTCGGCAGGGACGCGACTGACCGGTCGCTGGTCAGACAGCGCCGGAGGCAAAGGACAGCCAGGGCGGAGCTTAGCTCTGACGTCATAGCGTAGCTCCACCTTTTGACGATAGCCTCTGTTCACCGAGTGAATTCGTTGTGCAAGATTTAGCGTTACGAGTGAATGGGAACTGCCCTATTTATGTTTGACGTTAAAAAAATAAATAATACAAACTAGCGGAAGGTCTGAAGCGTCCGTTGCGTAAAATTTTGTTGATGTTAGTTGGCGAATTCAAAAGTTATCGCCAAAAATTAGGGTCTCAAGCGGCTTGTCGTACATAGTAGGTACTGGGGCGCACTTCAGGGTCTAGGGCAGACCCGGGCTCTGGGGCGCCCTCTAAAGCACCCTCTAAGGCGCCCTCTTTGCGCCCCTAAACTCTGAGGCGCCTTCCGGACTGTCAGGTCCCTGGGCTCCGAGGCGCCTTCCGAGGCGCGCTCTTTGGCCCTCCAGACTCTGAGGCGCGCTTCAGACTCTGGGCGCCCTTCGGGTTCTGGAGTTCCTTGGCTCGAAGCCGCCTTCCAGACACTGGGATGCCCTCCGGGGTCTGAGGCGCCCTCCAAGCTTCGAGGCTCTTTACAGGCTACGAGACGTCCTTAGGCTCTGAGGCGAACTCCGAAATGACCCAAAGCTGAGGCGCCCTCTAGAAGTCCCATCCAGATTATATAGCGCCCAAAGTCTCATAGGTGTCCTTTGGAATTATAATTTTAACGTGTTTTCCACTGGGGTGGCAAACCCTGACGACTGGGGTGGTGATTTGGACAACTGGGGTGGCATTTGCCACCCCAGTTAACATGTTAAAATAGGCTCTGCGTTAGAGCCTCGCACGACCGCACGACTAGTCGTAAAATATCACGAAAATAAATTGTTAATCACACGAGTCAACGGCGCTAGTTTCGGGCGGCTAAGTTATGACGCCACATAACGGCCGGCGGCCGACATGCCCCGGGGGCATGCAAGTAAATGTAAATATTGAGGAGACGGTTATGAATGTGGATTTTTGATAGCTATATTCGGAATTAGTGTCAACAATACTAATTAAAAATGGAAAGGTCCTAATAGCAGTTAGGACCAGTCCGAGCCCTATTCCGTGTCCATAACTCCATATTACCAATGATAGTAGACACACTTCCTTCCTTGCACCAGTGTTGCAAGTAGTGTAATGTGGAATGCTCAGGCTGTCCTGACTTGCTGACGACGAAGACACCTTCATTTGATTCATACCTAAGCACAAACTGGCAGCGATAGAAATAAAAGTTGGGGTGAAAACAAAACATTCTTTAGATGTCCTTCACTACAGATGCAGTAAGAACAACATTCAGAAATGAATCAAAATGTTTCCAGAAAAAAACTACCTTGCATGTGGCCGCCGGATCCAACGACGACACGCAGCTAAATTACATGACTAGACGAAGGTATGTTTAATAGTCTTGTGTTCGGTGGTGATTAAGTGTTGTAAAAGCCGACAAAAGTTTTTAAAATAGAAAAGTGGAAAACTTTTCGTGGAAGCAGCCATTTATCGATGCCGCTGTTACCAAACTGCTACGATACGATTTCGTCACTAAGGTCGTCTCAACCAATCACCGACCGTTTCAGGTTTTTTAAATTTAGGAGGGAAAATAAAATATGTTAGTTATGTCATTGCAAAACGAATAGTCCAGTTAAAATCGGTGTGTGGTTTCACAGGGTTTCACAGGGTTGGTCTCATTTGACAAAAAAAAACAATTTTTTTAATTGACATGCAGCAGGTCAATTCCAATCATTATGCTCAACGCTCAAATCTCATGGAAGCTAGCCTTCTGAAAATCGTCACAAAAAAAGTAAATGGTTACCGAGTGACAGCATTTATTTTCACATAAAGACACATGCTTCCAGGACCAGTAAGACAATCATTGCGTGGTTAACAGTGTTTGAGCGACATACGCTCGGTGAACGAATCCCTATTACAATGAGACCCCTGCAAAGCGATGGCTAGTGAAACGACAACGAAGATCACGCATTTTGGTGAGATCACATCCAGTTCCAGCACCAACGGCCCGTCGCGGCTCCCTCAGAGCTCAGCAATAGCCCGACGGACGTGCCTGGTCGCCTCGCCGCCGATCTGGTGCTCGACCTCGGTCAGACAGTCGGCACACTGCTGCGCCGTCCCACCGGCCAGCCTCACCAGACAGAGCTTCACCACGGCGTCCGAGAGCAGCGCGGCGTCGGGCAGTCCCGTCTGCTCCACCCACCAGACGGCGCCCTCCCAGGCGGCCAGCAGGTCCGCCACTCGCTCCTCCGCCGACTCCTTTACCTCCTCCGCCGCCGCCGCCTCTAGCAGGAACGCAGTGTGCGTGAGTAGCATGCCAATAACGGGCAGGCTGACCTCGCAGGAGCTCAGCAGCAGCAGCGACCGAACTCCCTCCGGAAGACAGTCGAGGAAACGGGACGCCCTGTGAAGGCTGAAGGTGACCCTGCAAGCCCCCGGGGTGGCGTGAAGAGGTTTACTGCGCAGGCCGTCCAGCCAGCTGGCGGCGCGGTTGGCCAGCGTGTAGTGGTTGTTCAGCAACAGGTACCCCAGCGTGTCCAATAAGGCAGTGTTCGTCTCGTTCGCGTGCTCCGTATAGGTGTCAGAATCGAGTAATCCCTGTCTGCCCGCCTCCAGGGAGTCAATGAGCTCGAATTTGTGGACCACTTGGTCGCCGCGTCTGTCGCCATCGGCCTTCGCGCTCCCAAACTCATCCCAGCCTGCCAACTTCAACGAACACAGGTCGTCGCCGAAGCAATAGTGTACATTTATGGCAAGACTCTTGGGAATGCCAGCTTCAATCAGCTTCTTGACGATAGTCTCCCTATTGGGTTTGTTTAGTTCGAAACTATCCATTTCCAAACGATGGAGCACAGAGCAGATCTCGTTCACGGCCTCTCGTTGGGTTTCATTCCGAGACTGATCAAGGGAACTGTTACCCATTGGCAGGTTGGAGGTCAGAATGCCATCTCCCATCTGAAAACCCTCCGCCCCAGCTTGTCTGAAGTCAGTCGCCGTCTGCGGGATATCTCCAGCCTCCTCCAGCCCTTCCTCCGCCGACATCAGCGTCGCTATCCCTTCCCCCGGAAGCCGGGGTCTGTCTGAGACGATGAACTCTGCGAATAGCTCCTCGGCGGTGCACCGATCTACCTCATCTCCGCAGTTATGCAGGCAGGACCGTATCAACTTCAGGAATGGGCTCTCCTGGCCGAGTGTGACTCCGCTCGGACAGATGGCCTCCCATAGCCGCACGTGCCTCTCGGTCAGCGGCGGCGCGTCCTCGGCGGAGGCCACCCGAGTCCGGAGCACGTCTCGCACCCACACGTCCTCGTCGCGGTGGGTGGCGGCGCACAGCGCGGCGGCCGTCATCAGGTACCAGTCGTCAAGGCGAGGCGCCGCCACCCCGGCCGGCTGCCGCAGCTGAAACGCGTCTCGCAGTAGCTCGCTGGTGCGCGCCAGTGCGTGTTTGTCTCGAATCAGGCCGTCACGAGCCTGACGAACCAGTCCTGTGGCTGCTGCGGCCGCCGCCGCCGCCGCCGACGACGTCCCGGCAGTGATGGCCTCCAGAAGTGGCGCGTGGAACGTCAGCAGCGGGCTCGTGGTGGAGAACTCGAACCGCACGGTCGAGTCGATGGCGAACAGCGAGCGCAGCGGATCGCGACGCACCAGACCAAGCGCCTGACGTACAGCGGCAACGTCCTCCGCGCTGCAGTCGCTGATGAGGTTGTTCTCCGGCAAGAAGTAGCTGGGTACACGGTGCGCTGCCAGACAGGCATCGATGCGATCCAGGAGGCCCAGAACGCGCCCGAAGAGATGCTCCTCCGACCAGACATGCTGTGTCATCTCCAGCTCCCAGAACATGAGCGTCTTCAGGTGATAGGTGACGATCACTTTGGGCCGCGAAAGGAAACACTTCTGCACCAGCTTCACCAGCAGGTAGACTTTGCGTTGCGCAATGGTCAGTGTGCGCGACAGCCGCTTCTCGGCGACGGAGAAGGAGAGCCTCCACTCGAGGTCTCTGCGCTCGCTGCTGGCGTGTCCAGTGGCGACCAAGTGCCCCCCAGCGGTGGTCGCGATGCTGTCTCTGACGTCTTCTGGCGGCCACTGTGCACGGTGCTCTCCGAGACGCCTCAGCCAGGCTCGCAGCGACGGAGGGGGCTGCGTCAGGGGCAACGTCGGCACGCTGTCGAAGTCAACGGGCATTCCGTGCAACAGCTGCACAGAGTTGATGGCCGGACCGTGCCGCTCCACGGTGCCGGAGAACTGGTTGTACTCGTGCCATATCCGCATAAACGCGTCACTGGAGAGGCAAAACGCCGCTTCTGACCCAGCAGCGGAGGAATCGCTGGACGGTAGAGGCCGCAGCAGAAGCTCTGATGGCTCCTGAGCCGTCTCGTCGCCCGGCGGAGGCGACCAGTCAGGGTCCCACAGCACACGGACGTAGCCTCTGTGGCTGGCGCCGCGTTCGTCCATGTACAGCCTCCCTGAGCCGCGCTCTGGCGACACCGGGAGGAAGACCATCTCGAACATGCAGTCCGTGTCCGCCTTAGTGACGATTGGGCTCTCAGTCTGCTCCCCCGGCGGAGTGTCGGGACTCGGGATCGACAAGGGCGCGTCGCACACTGCCCTGCCGCTCTCCACGGGGGTCACAGTGCGGCGGCAAAACGTCGGAACACTGAGCCCCTCAGACGACGAGCCAGTCAGAAGATGGCGCACCTGGATGTCCGTAGCGACGTTAACGCCTCTCTCCGCTTCACTGATAAGGCAGTAAAGATAGCGCTCCAGTTCGCACTCTGGCAACAGATAGCGCAGCACCAGGGAACAAAGTCCGATCGGCAGGCCGGTAAGGTCGTCCACGGCGCTGTTGGTGAGACATAGGTGCAGATCGGTACGTGGCAAAGAATGCTGGCAGATGTGTGGCAAAAGGCGTCCCTTTTGCCCCTGACAGGATTCCGGGGGGTCAGGCGGGGTAGGTACCGCACGCGAAGCAGGCACTGCACGTGGAGTAAACAATGCCGACAGCCTGCTGCCCATTGTATCTGTCACGGCGCTAACATCTCAAAGACGGAGCACACAAACCACCAGCATCTCAGATACAGAGCACACTCACCGCAAATAGTTCGGATTCAGAGCACCCACGGCGCAAGCCACTCGCCTCCTCGGACCGAGAACGAGGCGGCAGACGCGCAGCTGAGCCGCTTCCGTTCAAGGTCACGCCGTCGTCAGCTGGCGCGGCGATGACGCAATGGCCACACCAGCCGCTCAACCACATCCGATTACACCGGCGGATCCAGAGGGAGGGCAGTTGGGGCCACGGCACGCCAAAAAGGTCCGAAGTCGGCACAAAACTGACACATTGCCCAAAAATAAAATAAAATTAAGCAACTCTAAGCTATATATCATTCACCGTTGCATAAGGAAGAGAAATCCGATGAGTTTTCCGAATTCTGTGAAACTTTGTATATTCCCCCCAAACCGCCCAGAATCGCCTTTCTGGATCCACCAGTGCTCGAGTGGGATAAGGGCACAGTACGTAAGCAATAGTACGCGTCGCAATTGTGCGTAAGATAATGTTCATACCGCAGAAGTTTGTCAGGGATAAAGTGCGTAAGGGATTTAGTTCGTAACCGCAAAGCTGCGTAATGGAAAAATTCGTATTGATAAAGTACGAACGGTATCATGTAACTATACGTCGCGCTAAAGTTCGCATGGATATGGGTCGTTTACGCAGAAGTTTGTATGGAAATAGTTCTTGTACGCAAAAAGTGTGCATGAAAATAGTTCTCAAGGGAAAGTTCGCATGGGACCATTCATATATGCATGAAAGATAGAAGTATCGCCGATATTATCGAACGTCTTTTATATAACAAAACAATAACAAAAAAAATCCCTTAACCATAACCCCGGTTGCGGGCTGGTTATGCGCCTGTAAAACTTCCCTCCCTTAATGGAGTGCAACGAAATACATGAGAGGCCCCTGTGACAAACGTTCGTAAACGCAGACTTGGAAACAGAGTGGACAGCGACGGCAATAGACCTGACAGCAACTGTGTTTAGACGAGCAGCAAACAGAGCCGTTACATTTTGAACAGCGAAGGCTGTGTTGCTGATAAATCTGCGCTGTCAACGGAGTAGAGGTGCAGTATTGAAGTATTGCGTACCATCCTTTGAATTGTGTTTTGAGGTATTGTATTGTATTGTATTGTCTTACACAATTTCTGGCCTACGCAAGATAAAACGAGGCAAACGTGCTCAGTGTCTAGCAAGTAATCTAGCAGCTAGATTAGGTTAGATTATATTAGGCTCCACCCTCGCCGGAAGGAAGTGGGGCCTCACAGCGCAGCAGTCTTCTGAGATCTGAGAGGACTGATTTCTCAGAACATGACGAATAGAACTTCCCTCGTGACTTGAGAAGAACTTGATAAGCGAGGCGTGGATGTTGGAACGAGCCGGAAGATGGTGAATCGTAATATATTTCGGTGTGCCAGAAAAACAACAGTAAATTAGCGGTCTGAGGGTTTTGTAGCCGCATACCATAAGTGTGTGCCTATGTTCTGTCAAGATTAAACAATTCATACCGTGAACTAGTTTCAACCTCGTATGCACATCAGTCATTGCTTGTACCGCCGGCCTATGGGGGACACTGCCGGCGATCCGGCATGCCGGAGGCACCAACGCAATAGCAGTCATGCATATGGATCATTCCGTTCAAGGCCGATACCATGTCAGGTTGCACAAAAATGTATCCTTGACGCCCTCCGATCTTGCTTAAATTACTTCGCCTATGTGCCACCAACCACATGACAGAAACACGCACACTAGAGATGCAAGTTCTCGGCCAGAATTGCGTTAAGCTGTGAGAGGGGGGGGGGGGAAATTTTGCCCCTTCTCAACAATCTCGAGATCTACCGACCGATTTCGATCAAACAAACACCATTCGATGGGCAATGACGATATCTTCCTAAACGAGCAAAAAAAAACATTTTCGGTCAATAATAGGGGTTGGGGGGCAAAAATTGACAATATTGGGGTATTTTTCAATGGTCACTGTGATCATGTTTTTTCAACCGATGTTTATGGAAACAGTGTTTTGAGCTTTAAACATATAGGTCCTTAACATATTTAAGCATGAATTTGAAAAAAGTGAAAATTCATAAGCGTATTTAGCGAATTAAAAAATGGGGAACTTCGGGGGATTTTCGGGATGTTTTTTTTTAATCGTTCTTTTGGGTTTGTTGGACACGATATGCAGTAAAATATCTTGCTTAAATTGCTTAAAATCTTACCATTATTTGTTTAATTTGATATTGCGCATAGGCGGATACAGGTAAGCAGCTAGGGAGACGCTACCAGCCCGCAATGGTAGATATCGCTCCTATTTTGTGTACCTGAGTACGCCTCTGCCAAAAATATGTGCATTCGCTAGTATTTTGCATTTAGATTGCTAGGAAAGTGCATTAGACACATTTATCGTGCCCTAGAATACTAAAGAAGCAAACGCGACTGAGTGCCTGCCAAAAACAAGGGCTTGGCGTCGCCCCCGCTGGATGGATTTTGCTGAAACTTGCACACAACACCCGTCATTCAACTCTAGGAGAAGAATAAAGTTTCGAAACGCTAGGCCCAACGGTTTGGAGCGGCAATAGAAAAAAGACGGGTTGGGGGACAAATTTCGCCCCCCCCCGCAGCAAATAGGGTTAACCCGCGCCGTGCTGGTGCTCGGAGCCACCCGCCCCGTGCCGGGGAGTGATTGAAAATCCCCCTTCTAACTCGTCTCCTGAGTCACTTTGCAGAAAACGGAAATCACCGTTCGAGAGCTCGTCAAAAATCAATTCGAAACTACCAAGATAACTTTTTCGTTCAGGTCAAAATCACGGTCATCAGAGGTTATTTCGAAATTGTGTCTTTTTCAAGAATTCCGCAAATTTCCTTGAGAACTACGCTAGCTAGGAAGGAATAAAAAGCAGTAGATAAGCCCTTGAAACGCTCTTTCGCAAACGTAAAATCAGTTTTGACCTGAGGTCAATACTTTAGGCAGCAAAAGTCATCAAAGGTCAAAATGTATGTTTTCTACGAAAACGTTTTTTTCGAAAATAACTTTTTAGTTGGATATAGTTGGATAAAGTTGGAGCAAAAAAATAATAATAACACCATCGTGTTTCATTCGTCGAGGCGCATCGAAATATAAACATCGTAACCTCTCTAGATCAATTTTAAAGTTTGACCTAAGGTTAAGGTCACGTGGTGACCTAAGTAGGTCTTGTTGGTTCATGTTGCATGTGGGTCGATGCATCTTGATGAGACAAGCATATTGCAGTATGTACCATTTCCACGTCTCTATCTTCATTCCATGAAAAGTTTAGGAAAAAGTGTTTATGACCTTGGGCGACCTAAAATGATCTTTATAGGGATCACTTATCAAATTAGCACTTGGGTAATCAATATTGGCCTAAAAAGACATGCTCCTGCAAGAATTGGACTGATCTGATAGGTCCCTCTGAATAGAAGGGATATTATTTTATTTCCCATTAACTTATAAGAGGTCACAAAATTACCTGGCCTCAGGTCACCGAACCAATGTAAAAAATACGAAATATGCGAATTTTGGGTAATGGTGTCCTTATGTGATCTGGAAGTTTGAAACTAATCATCGAAAAACTGTGGTTGTGGCACGACTTCAATTTTTGTGTTGTTGGGTCACGTAACCTGATCTGGTAACCTGACCTTAGATGACCTGGTGTCAAAAATTTCACACAATGTGCGCAATTGATGCCCAATGCCGGTTTCGCTATCATCGATTTTTTTGCAGGAGTGTTTATACACCCCCCCCCCCCCACACACACACACACAAACACACACACACACACACACACACACACACACACACACACACACACACATCACGTAACGGGTAAGTTAATTAGCTTGGCCTATGAGGCGAAAATTAAATTGTAAATGCGTATAATGTTAACACGCGACGCGGAAGGAGTCTGAATATTCTGCACCCTGGAGTGTGGGGTTGGGGGGGGGGGTATTCTGCCCCTAAGACCTCAGCTCCTGTGAAAGCTAGAATTACTAAATTTGGGAGATAAATGCAGGCGGAGGAGAACTCTATTGCGTACAATTTTAATGACCATAGGCCAATATCTTCAAGGTCAGGAGAACTATTTCCTTCGAGAGGATGGAAATGTAATTATTACTTGTGGTGCGGTTGGAATGCAGTGATAGACGTCCCTCAGATACAAGATGAGGGTGCGCAGTGGAAAGCTCATGGCTAATTGGCCCTAACTACACATAAAATTTGAACACAATCGGCCCAGCCGTTCACGAGATATATAAAAGGGATGTGCACGTGCACACGTGCAGATAGATGCACCCCATCCCTGACTTGTGTTAAGCTCACAGCCAATGGGTCCCAATTATCACACACTTAAGTTAAACACAATCGACCTAGCCGTTACTCAGATATAGAATAGGGGTGTGCACGTGGTCGCGTGCAGATGCACCCCATGTCTGGCGAGGGTAAAGCTCGTAGCTAATGGGTTCTTCGTCACACCAAATCTGAACACAATCGGCCCAGCCGTTCCCGAGATCAAGAAAAGGGGTGCGCACGTGCACACGTGCGTATGCATCCCAGCTTTCACTTGTGTAAAACTCGTACCTAATGTTAATGGGTCCCTAACTAAGCACCAAATTTGAGCACAATCGGCCCAGCCATTCACGAGAAATGGAAAGGGGTTTGCACGTGCACGTGCGCATGTACAGGTCACAGATGCACCCCATACCTGACTTGAGTAGGTACACCAAATTTTAATACTATCGGCCCTGCCGTTCCCGAGATGTAGAAAAGAGAGTGCACACGTGTCGTGGTGAGCCCCAACGTGAGTCGGCACTGGTCTCCTGCAGGGTAGGGGGATGGGACCACTCAGCAAAGAAGACCGCTTGCCAGTCGGACGTGCTGTTGCAGAGATATAAGCCTCTCAAAAGACTCGGTATGGACCGGGCTAGGCCGCTCATTCTCATATTTTCCAATATACCACGGAGGAACTAGTTTCGCCATTTGCGCTTCGCGCATGCTCGTTTAATAATGCCAGTAGCTGTTTTATTCGACGTCCCATAAAAACGCCTCTTGTAACGTTCCATCGGCCACAGCCATTAGCGCCTGTGTCGGACGGTTGATCACAGCCATTAGCGCCTGTGTCGGACGGTTGATTCCATGGCAGATTAACCCGCGCCCCGCTGAGGTATTCAGCCGAAGGCGCCTCGCTGGGGGGGTGGGGGGCAGATTTTGCCTCCCTTGCCATACTCCCGAACCAATTGGTGCAGCGAGACGCGCAAGGCGTCAATCGAACATTCTCGGCGAGACGATTCTAAATCATTCTTAAATTTTTCTTAAAATGTCAAATGTCAGGTCAATATCAGGACAAAGGTCAAAATCATGTTTTCAAATAATAGGCTACCGAGACCAGAGTATCGACAGCAGTGAGCACAAACTCAGCCAAAACACTTCCAAATGTAAAGGGGAGGTACTAATAGAGTACGAGTCTCATATTAAGTACAGGTCAAGGTCAAGGCCAGGTATGTGCAAAAGGTCAAAGGTCAAGGCCAAGGCCACTATGTGCAAAAGTCATATGACATCCGTGTGAACTGTGAAACATATTTTGTGGGTTATTTCAGATACATAATTCGATGCTGTGGTCATTTTGTCATTTGACCTCATTTCAAGTTCAGTTCAGTTCAAGATCAGGTCAAAAAGTTCAAATTTTGAAATGCATAGTTTGTAATGAAACACACATGTTTATGGTACAGTTTCGTCCCATGATGAGGAATCCATTGGTGTCATTTGTTCTCGCGTACGTGGTCCTAAAAAGTACCGAAAAACGCAATTCAGACAATGACGCGAACATATTGGAAGTTATTGGAGTCTTTTTTAGGTGAAAATAGAGATATTAATTTTAAATATATCATGGGTTATGTTCATGAGTAATTATTTGACATATAGTCTAGCTTGTGGAATAACTTCCAAACATTTTTTTTTATTAACCATTTTTAAATCATTTATTTTCCTTTTTTAAACGTTTTTGGTTTAAAACCCAAAAACCTAAAGAATATGATATGGCCATGTGGAAGAAAGTGTCATTTCCGTTCTTTTGGGTGGTTTTGTTTTGCAATTTGCTTAAAAACGCAATCTTAGATGCACGATCAAACATTTCCCGATTTTGGACCAAAAATGGTGAGGCATGATACCACTAAAACGCTATGTTCTCAAAAACTTCAAACCTGTTTCAGTAAATTTTCAAGGGAGACGTTGAGTTGATGCCAAGTAAGATACCGAAAGTTTAGCGTCGATATTGTACGTTGTTTTGAAGGTATCGCGACGATCGGGAGAGGGCCACTTTGGGGGGGGGGGGGGGGGGGGGGGGGG
>JARFNZ010006801.1:0-14892 GCA_031763405.1 Balanus nubilus
TTTCAAATATATATCGTTTTTTGACCAAAAATGGAAATTCATGACGTCACAAAAACGTCATTATCTCCCAAAAAAAATCTGGCTTGATCTTTATGAAATTTTATCAGGAGACGAAAAACTTTGTTTGTGACAGGTACTGAAAGTTTGGCGCGCCTGCGGCGCTCCAGACCAGAGCTATAGCGTGGCGAAAAAAGTGGGGGCGTTTAACGCCCCCCCCCCCAGCAAGTCGCGGGTTAACACTTTCAATATTACCTGTAAATACATTTCATCTCAATCATGAGATATATTAGTAAAATATAAATCTGCAACAATTCTCTTCAAATCAATAAACTTAATTGTGAATAACTGTTGTACAAAGTTGGAGAATCAGCAACTCACACAACACCTCATTTTCAAAAACTGGTGCCAGTCATTACTCGTTTACATTGTGAGGTGTAATACCTACCTGCCAAGGCCCAAGGTAGTAATCATACACTCAGTTCCAGGAACTAGTCACTTCAGTGGATTGTGACCGTATCAACATTTTTTAGTGGCTATATAAGTGGCTTCAATGTGAAAAATGAAACTTCGAAACGATCGTAATTTAGGTTGTATCTCCCTATGACAGGCTCCGCCCGCCACTTTTTCTGACACAATAGCGGCTATATAAGCCGTCACGATCTACAAATTTATCCATGTACTTTGCAATTTTGCAATGAAAATTGCAATCCATGCATTTTTCCCTGAACTAATAAAATGCAAGGTCTACAAAACCGTCAGCGTCGCAGTCGTCGACAAGGACAAGGTCAGCGAGGTGGTTGTGAAGGCAATACCGTGGTGGTGAGGAAGACACTCAAGAGTAAAATAGGTCAGTGACAGAATTAATTATAGGCTCCAAATCTCGACGAACTTTGACATAGTCACATATGAAATACTGCTCTAAAATAGGAAGGCTGGAAAGCCGAGCTGAATCAAAGTTTCAACTCAAATTTGAATTGTAATGCACATGAAGCGATCCTGAATCAGAATCTATCTGAACACGAACAGATATCAATAGCGTGTTACGGTATCAGCAATGGATAAGAGTAGGATATTATAAGAATTGGACAATCATAAAACATGAAGTTAAAGATTTTGACGGCAATGGCGACGCATTCGCAAGACAGAAACACTAACACTTACCTCACCGACGATATTTTCCGGTACAGAAGCTCGGCAGTTCGCCACGAACTTCACGGACAGCAATTAATTACATTCAAATTCGTTTAAATATTACTGTCACCAATCAAAAAGTTAAAAATTAACCACACCAAACGTCCGACAGCCGGGGATATCACGGACGCATTTGAACTGCACGGGCCGTAGAAATGTTACGCCAACAACCAATCAGCGACCTTATTTATGTCACGTGGTTTACAGGAGGCTTCGATAAAAATTAACAGAAAAGTTTTGTCATCAAACAGACAATAATTTTATCTTTATATCCTTTTTATTATATTTTTATTTTTAAAAAAAGTCCATCAGCACATTTTTGGAAATACAAGTTATCTAGAATAAATACATATTATTATTCAAGGTTGTCAACTTTTAACAATATTCTTGATGAATGTTTACTATTTGTGACCGAAGATGGCTCACATGGGTTTTTGTGTGACTGACTTTTGTGTGAAGATAATGTGATATTTTTAGGTGGGTATGACTAACAGGAAATGTGAATATTCATTTCACATTTATTACTTTATTTTCTTCTGTATAAGAATTTGTCTTATATCACGTCGCCTACTGCAATGGCGCATTCGTCTTGCCTGTGCCGGGGCGCTCTCAATATCACAAATCAATAACAAAAACAATGTGAAATATAATACCGGCGTCAAGCTAGCAGCAGATGGATCATCCAACTACAGCAGTATATTTCGATTTTGGCATTGGAACATTTTTTGTGGTGATTTTTTGTGGAGTTTTTTGTTGGAACGGTTTTCTTGGAATGATTAATAACCGTTCTATAAAATAATCCCACAAAAAGAACCGTACCAACCAAACTTGCAAGAAAACTTCCATAGACCAAGAAAAAAACATTCCAGTGAAACTCGCATGGAACTTCTGATGAAGCAAATCCCCAGAAAACCATTCCAACATAAAAAAATTACTGCAAAAATGTTCCAATGCCAAAATATAAATATACTGCTGTAGTTGGATGATCTACCTGCTGATAACTTGATGCTGGTAATTATGATTAATGCAAACAGAACATGTGAAATGAATAGGTACTTTAATTTAAATGTCACTCAATTATACATTTAACAACTCAACTTCATGGCAGTGTTGGAAAAGTTCACATTTGTTTGATTCAAATGCACCAACAAACTTTTTACTCCTAAACTCTGAGGTGTCCAAGGTGACAACTGCTGATGGTAGGCTGTTCCAGTTGTTCACAACTCTGACCAAGAAGGTGTTGCATCTTTTTTAGCATTACAAAAGCATATAGTTTTACTTCCCTGATGGCAACAAGAAAGTATTTAACCAAATACTTTGCTTGATCAAATGAAATTGGTGGAGGGCCTATACTGATGCCGCGGCTTACAAGAGCACATCTACTCCAATTATTGTTCTCCCAAATTAGTTGAGGCTCCTTCCCGCAGAGCAGTCAAGCCTAGACACCAAACCCCTTGGAATTTCCTTAACTGAACAGGATGTTGACTCTTTATTGTGACATCATTAGCTCATCTGATTTTGACCAATGAGCTGCCTGTGTGGAGACAATGACAGTATACCCTGATAGCTCATTGGCTTTCTTTTCCAAAATTGCTTGTTCCCGTAACGTCTGACTATCAAGACAAGTCACTACCAGCATGTTCACCATGCAGTCGTAGCGGGTTTTGTTGTGAAGTGGTTTGGGCATGCCATTACTTGCTGCTGTCGTAAAGCCACAGCCTGCTTGCAGTTGCTCAGCATCATACTTGTTTTTTGTGTGTGCAGTACTAAAGGTGATGACATGCTCTTATTTAAAAATTAGGGGTTAAGGATGATCTTTTATTTTAAGGTCAAATAGTGGTACATGTAGGCATGTGAAGAAAACAAGAGTTTCATGGATTTTTTTGTCCGCAGTTTTTTTCTACACATTTTATCAGCTCATTTTTGTTTGCACTAATACTAATTTTTGTCTGCAGACTTTGATTTGCCTTCACAATTTTATGTCTGCATGTTTTTTGTCTCACATTATGTTGTCAATTTGTTTTTTGTTAAACAAAATGTGATGTATTTTTTGTTATTTTTAAGTATCATGCTCATTTTTTTTTTGGTACAGTAACAAAGGTGAGGTCGCATCATAATCTTATTTAAGAATTATCAAATTATGCATTAATGCATCCACATTGTCACCATTTAAACATGTCCTGAATTTTTGCTGATGTGTCCTACCATCACCCATGTGCTACCTGTATGATCATGTTTCAGTGTAGCATATTTTTGCAATGAAAAATGGTGGCAAAGCACACATAACTGAATTGTGAGTAGGTACCTTATAAGTGCACCTTCACTTGTAAAATTTTGTTAGCATATTAATACTTTGATACAGTGAAGATTATTAGTTATACAATAAGTGGTTGGTGAGTACTTACAGAATTGTTCTTTGGCATTGTTTTATACACTGCCAAGTGCCACCCAAGAGCAGGTGACCAGGAGTGCCCCCTCCCTCTATCCCAACGACACACAGCACCTTACGTCAGCACCAGAGAACTTAAATGTACAAGTCACTGCACTCCCAGCTAAGAAATGAAAGAAACATAATGAAGCATAAGAAAGAGAGCAACTCATGGTTAATTGTTGATATGAAATATAAATAAGAGAATGCAATAGTAGTCATTACTGTATCCAGTAGAATGACTGCCCCTACTTCCCCAGGAGCTGCACTCATTCATGCTTTCATTCAAGATGTTAGTATGGAGAAAGGAATCAGTCATGCTGGAGCAGTGTCAGAAAAGTAGTTTCACTACCTAAGTTCGCAGAACAAAATTCCTCACCATCGGCAGAACAGATTTTCATAATGTGTATACCAATGAGGCACATAGCCAGAATTTCGCTCAAGGAGCGGCCACGACACATTTTCAGGTATCGGGGGGAGGTACGGTCTAGAATTCTCAACTCTATTCTTTCCATGCAATGCCATAGGCGTAATGTTAAATGTTAAATACAATCCCATTTTATCCTGACTCCTATGATAATAGCAGCCTGAAAAATAATAACGCATGTTATTTTTTGTCTATCTTCTGCCATTTGGACTCACAGACTAAAAATAATCATTATTTATAGTCAAAGTTTTCATGGAATAAAATTTCCAAGTTCTGAAAAATGGAGAAACGGGCCAGTTTTCGGACACTGGTTGCATCCCACAAATCTAGACCGCAGACTGCAGAGACACTCCTTTTTTCAAAGTCAGTGCCTTAATTTCTCCTGCTACTGTCATAGTTTTACCCAGAACCTTATGCTACCATACTTAGGTCAACTTATACTTCTACTCATTTTCATACTCATACTCATACACCCCTACCCTATTTGTTAAATTTTGTTACTCTAATGCCCACAGGGCTCAGATTGTAAATGGGCAACATCACTCAATAGAGAAATAGTAAAAAAATAAAACATTAGTACAGGAAAATATTATTTGTCATACTGAATGTAATTGAGGTTGTCTTTTTTTCAGGAGTGTTTCGATGTTCCACAATGGATCTGGATTTGAAGCAGGTAAATAGTGTGTGACAAACCAAATACAAAGATTATGCCAAAACTTCCCAAAAGACAGGAGACTGACTTCAATTCCTGGTCTTGATAGAGCAATGTGGAATTCACACTATAGAGCTAACAAATGTCAACAGCTAAAAGTGGCTTAACCTGACCAAAGCTGGTGAGTACTTCTGGGGTCATTGGCTATGGGCTCCCTCTAGCAATGTGACCTCCATGACCAAGGTGATTCATTTCAGTCCATCAATGGCTGAAAATGTGTGGTTTTGAGATACACCAGCTTTTGGTAGTGTGAATTCCACATCAGAATTTGTATAGTGTAGAGTAAAGATTGGACCAGTACCAATGAGTTTGTCTCAATTTAGATGTATAAGTCTTGTGTTTTCTGTTTTTTTTAATCATTTATTACAATGTCACTTTGGTTTCATGTTTAATATCTATAAATTTATCATTTTTGCCATTTGTTGGGAACTGTGTATGACATTTTGTGTCTTATGCACATTGTCTTGCAGTAGCTTTGGTATGGTGCATAGGGGGTGCATAAATCACATGCCTATTAATCAGGCAATATCTATTTTTTATACTAGCTTATATAATTTAAGGAGCATTGACAATGCAACCACTCAAAATTGTCATCTTCATTTACCAATCACATAAAGGTCATCTTTGTTAATGCTTGTTCTTGGCTCATTTGTTAAGGCAATCATGCAAGTCAGCCCAGACTTGTCACCGAACCAGCAGAAGTTGTGGCGTGCTGTGATCGAGCATCAGCAAGGATGTCCACCCCGGAATACGGTGGAGAAGAAACGCTACCAGCGGAACGCATCCTGTCTTAGGATTAAGTTCCAACGGGAAGAGGCATTTGCAAGGTAAGCCTAATGAGTGAATGGACAAACCTTGCATGAAGTCTCTCACTCTGTAATTTCATCTCTGCCACTATCTCCTAACATCTCCTTAAACACCATAAGCACCACCTTGATCTCTGAAAGTACTGGGTTGATAAAACAGTATCAAACTTTGGATTAATTAATCTTCACAAACTCACTTCACTGTAGGCTCCAGCTTCACATCATTTTTCAGCAGTTTGCTGTGGTGCCTGCTTTGGCAATGTGTCATTGCTAATGGTTTCCCATTAAGGGTTTTGACTTCCTCTTCGTGACATTGTTGTTGGTTGGCCTCGTCTTCGACGGATTGACCGCTTTATGTTTGCCTTCTCAAATTTTGATTGAGTATGAACTGCTTGCATGCCTTCCATTGCTTAATTACTGTTATTAATACAGGAAAATAACTAATGCATGTGTTCTGCTACTGAAGCACTTATGCACATGGATATATGGGTCACTGTTGTCGAACAGCTCACCATCTTGATAAACTACAATGGGATGCTGAAGAATTCCTGGCTTTTAAAGGAGGTATCATGAAAGGGTAGAGGCATAGTCGCAGCCACCAATGGTGATTCCACTGTCTCTGCTGCAGAGAAGGTACTGGCGCTTTCTGCACCCGAGACCTCACAATGCATCAGAATGCTCTCCTGCATCTCTCCTGCTCCTGCATCGGAATGCTCTTCGACAACCCTCGTGCTCGCTCGCGTTTTTAGCTTGGTTTTACTGGAGGGCGGTTGAGCTCGGCTGGTGGTAATGAGCGGCAAGACTTGTCACCATCGAACTCGCTTTGGGTAGAACCATATTCATTTTTGGTAGAACCTCAGGTGATGAAGAAATATTACATTCTTCCTAAGTCGGTGTGATTGCTCAGTCGGCTTTGCTGTTTTTGGAACGTCTTCGTAGCAGACCTCTTTGGATTTGAAACTCTTTCCATTGAAACTGTAGTTCTTTAGATTGTGATTCTTTCTGTTAAAGCAACAGATATTGCCATAGGCATTAATACTGTGCAACATTTTTAGGGCAACTTAGATGAAGAGACAAGGGCCATCATTTTGCAAACTGATGATCAGAAGAGCCAAGCATCAAGCCAGTGCCGATAGGTTTCCAACGGGGTTGCACCGGCATGGATAAAGCTCATTGAAGATTAGTAGCAACAGTGAGTACCGATTAATTAGAGAACCCACATGTCCCTTGCACGAGCACTACAAGCATTAAAGAACCAGTTAAGCATTGCCATGAAAGCACCATCCTCCCTATTCCAATCTGTCATGTTATCCTTGACATGTCACTGAATACACCAAGTCCACCGCGACCCGCTCTTTATATATCTTTCTGTACCTTTTTTTTTTTTTACTGATTTATTATTTCTATTTCAACTTCATCACAATACGTTTTCACTCTCTTCTTCAAACGTTCTTTTTTACTATGATGCATTTAAGCATCTTTACTTATTTGACCATTTATTTTTGGGGATGGCTGTGTCTGCCTTTAACCTCTGTCACGTTTTCGTTTCCCATTCATTTCAATGTGGTGTTTCGGACGTTTTATTCTGCTGTTATTCATGGTTGTCATGGTATCTTCAATCAGGTGCCATTGGTGTTGTTTGTCCTATGCTTGCCTCCATGCTTGCTTGCTGGTCTCTTGAAGTTACGTTTCATATGGTATGATTTCATATGGCTTGCCGCGTTAGCCACGATTCTTGTTTGCCTTAATGTGCTTGCCTGTGTGGTGATGGTTGGTGATGGTGAAACTTGTTTCTTGTTTGTCATGGGACAGGCTTGTTTCCCAGCGCATGCTTATTTTTTTATTGTCAGCATAAAACCTTGGCTTTAGGGTACGCTTAATTCCAAGCTATCATCATATGCACTGTTTTCAGGGACGTCCTCCTCCTGTTACCTGGGCCTTTTCCTGATCCCACTGCGGACGTGTCGTGCCCCATGGGGCCTCTAGACATGGAGTCGCGTCCCTCCACTGAGCCATTATCTTGTGGATCAAGCCATGTCAACCATCCACTGTCCGACCGCAACACATCACCCCCGACGGGACCTGCTGGCGGCACACCGCCTGCTGGCGGTACACCGCAGCGGCCCACACCGCCTGCTGGCAGTAAACTGCAGCGGCCCACACCGCCTGCTGGCGGTACACCGCAGCGGCCCACACCGGCTGCTGGCGGTACACCGCCTGCTGGCGGTACACCGCGGCGGCCCACACCGCCTGCTGGCAGTAAACTGCAGCGGCCCACACCGGCTGCTGGCGGTACATCGCGGCGGCCCACACCGGCTGCTGGCGGTTCATCGCGGCCCCCAAAGGAACCTGATAGTGATCAGCCGCTCTCAACGGGACCTGATGGTGACCTGCCGCCTCCAACAGGACCTGATGGTGACCTGCCGCCTCCAACAGGACCTGATGGTGACCTGCCGCACCCAACGGGACCTGATGGTGACCTGCCGCACCCAACGGGACCTGATGGTGACCTGCCGCCCCCAAAGGACCCTGATGGTGACCTGCCGCACCCAACGGGACCTGATGGTGACCAGCCGCTCTCAACGGGACCTGATGGTGACCAGCCGCTCTCAACGGGACCTGATGGTGACCTGCCGCCCTCAACGGGACCTGATGGTGACCAGCCGCCCCCAACAGGACCTGATGGTGACCTGCCGCACCCAACGGGACCTGATGGTGACACTCAATCATACAACCTTCGCTTGTCAGCCAGCCAGTGGGGTGAAATGACATATGCCGGTGAAAAGAACACTTGCAACCTCGCGCCAGGATGGACCAACATTTTGTACCGGGCCTACGCGGCAGCTAACGAAACCCCGTGCGTACTCTCCATTAAACGTGGATACTTGAAGTCCGCCTCATCGAGAAAAGTCGCAGGAGCAGTTTTCATGGCTTCCGCCTCGGGCAAGTTTGCTTCATGCAACATCTTCTCCTTCACCCATGAAAATGAGCTCGAGTCTGGCGACGTGCTCTTGCAGGTCCTGGTAACTGGAAGTGCAGGCCATGTCAGAGGCAGCCGCAGTCGCCACTTGACTGGCACCGGACGGAAGTCGATGGCCAATGAGGTGCTGCACAGCGGCTCATACAGCTGCTGCACCAAGCTGCTCACTGAGGCTGCAGAAGAAGCTCTGAAGCACGGAAAAGCCTCGTCCGTACCCAACTCCCAGGTGCTGAGAAAGGCAGCAGCAGAGGAACGTGCTCGTGCCCGGTACTCCGCGAAGCCGGTGGGGGACATCGTCATCATGAAGTCTGTGTCATCTATCATGGGCGCACACAGTACTGTTGTGAAGGGCTACGTCCACTTCATCGCCGTGTCTCCCCTGATCGTACACGTCTACGGTGAAGACTGTCTGAAACAGTATGTCAAGGACAACTGCCCCCTGCATCTTGACGCAACTGGAGCCGTTAGTCATCAGGTGGGAGTAATGGTGCAATATTTGGAAATTTTCTAAATCATGTCCAATCCAAAGTCCAATCCAATCTAACAATGTTGTCCGAGAAGTGCCCGAAGATTGGGAGTCCAAAAATAGTCCAATTTTGGAGATACATTATATACATTAATATAATTGAAGGTTGTCTTTCTTTTGTAGGTTCAGTCACCAGTACAACAGTTTGTTTCAATCCGCAATATAAATACATAACAAATTAGCAACACATTTTTGTGACAAAGATAGCCAACTAGTAGACCCACAATTTGATATCACTGACTAGTGACTACTGAGCTATGCAGACTGCAGACCTAACTCAGCCTCCCTCCACACATCTTATAACTAGCAATATCACAGAAGACCCCAAGTGGCATCACGTGGTGGTGGCATAACGAATTTCATTGGAAACAAGAGCAGATGAAGAATGCACGTATCTTATAATTACCCTGGCACGTAATAACATATATTTCAGTGAATGGAATATGGACCATACATGCATTTTCCCAACAGCTGTTGCACACGTGGATAGAGGTGTGCAACAGCTATGTCAATATTTACTGTGGAGTAGATCCGACGCCGCTCATCACATATCCTAACTTTGAACCTATGAACCTCGGCAGCAAACATAATGCGCAAACATGTCTTAATTTCCAAATGCGCTACCATCGTCGAAAGATAATGCCTCCCGATTTGCTGTTACGGCAACAATTTTTTCCCACTTAACATGAAAGTGATAAACACCAAAAGTTAGGATCAATGGAATTTAGTTATGAAGTTTTGCAATGGAATTTATTGATGAAGTTTTGTTTTGAAGTATGATTTTTCTCAACTTAATGATGATGACTTCACTATTTTAATACAATTTGCATAAACCTTAAATTACATAAATTTATTTAATCTCCGGTAGGGGCGCATTGTAATTTCCAAAATGGCCGACACCATTCCGAGGAATTAGAGGGAACCCATCCCAAAGTTCAAGGGGTTATCGTCCACGCTTCGGCTATAGATGAAAAAAAACAGATGTCATGAAATGGACACTGGCGCATTCGTATCTTACTTCGGTTCCGCCGGGAGGCGAAACTCCTCTATTTCAATCCCGGGTTAAGCATCATTGTACTGCGCTATCGCGACTCGGGTCGGCGTAGCCAGTCTCAGAGCAGACATGGTCGGAAAAGTGAGACATTTTATCCCTTTGCTGTGAAAAAATAATTGATTTTAGGGCAAAATGCTCAGCAGACGAGGTTTGAGAGACTGAATCAGCCATCCCTCATCCCATGCATGAGTTGTGTATATTTGTTGGACAAAATCACTTTTGTGACCTTTTGAGCATTGCCAAATATTAAATAATATGTTCTTGAATAAGATAAATGTATTATGCGTCCAAATGACGTCATCCGCTGACGTCAAAACCCGGTCAAGTCTTCGGATGACTACGTCCTATATAAGACATTCTGGAAGTTTTAACTTGAGGCATGCAGGTGGCGGCCCCAACCAGTAACAGTTGGTAGCAATCTACTAAAATGGGCGTTAGAAACCTACTAGGTCATAGGGTTCCTATGCTAAATTGATGAATTTCAGACGAGGCTGGCTCGTAACCTATGGAGCAAAATTAAAATATGACTGCTGGGTTAGCTTACCTAAAGCCTTGACTTAAACGTTTTCCTATACCATTTATTGATAATCTGATCAAAAAGCGGTCAAAGTCTTGAGCGTTAACGAATGACGAAACTACTAGATCCGAACGTCGATTCTAGTATCAATTCTAGTCGAGCCCTAGTTTTCCCTTGACAGCTGCCATATCATACTAAATAAACTAAAAGTTATACTAGATCCGCCAGGTGGCAGGACCTGATCGTATAAATTTGGCTTAAAAGATATCTCATCTATGAAAATAGAAATCATTTTAGCAATGCAATGTCTTAATTGATAATGGTAAATTATAGATAAGAAAAAATCTAGCGCGTCTAGAACAAATGGCCCTTTTTTCCTCACTGGAGTACCCGATGTTCTATTACCCTGGATGGTGGTGCCCTTGAGTAGTATCTGGGAAAATCTTTGGATTTGCAGTGGTAGGATCTTGTACGGTCAAGTTCAAAAACCATATCCTTTTGGGACCAAGGCTCTAATTGACTTTCTTTAGTCAGTATTCGTCCTTTACATCGTCCTTTTTTTCAGTCGGTATTCGTCAGTATTCAGCCAGTTGTAGCGACGCGCAACATCCGCCGCAACATACTTGCATATCTATATTGAACACCAATTCAAAGTTTTGTTTGTATTTGTCGTATAGGTACTTAAAGAAATATTTGCCTTTTTCAACCTTTTGGTTGTTGCTGTTTTTTTCTCTCAACAATCTGAGTTGTCTCTATTTCTTGCACCTCCTAGGACCCAAAATGTATTTTACTTTTTATCTAGATCTCCATAACTTTGTATTATGCTTTTGTGCTGTTCACTGTTCAGTTCAGTGTTCACAATTTACATGCGATGTTTTATTCTAAACAAGTTGTTTATATCAGCTTTGCAGAAACCATAGGCCTCTTGCACCAAAAATAACCACCTGGCGAAAAACCAATTCTACCCCGATTGAAAATTCACCCAGGTGGTTATTTTCTCTTGCACCAAAGATTTCGCCACCTGGGTAGAAATTAAGTTATTTTTCAAGACGCCTGCCGAACGCTCATATCAATACGTATATGAATATATTACGTATATTAATATTAATATACCTTTTGAAGGTAATGTATGGCCTTTTCCCATAAAAATGGAGTTAGCGCTAGTATTAGCAACTTCAGAACAAGGGAAGCCGGGTAAAACAGTACATTTGATGGTTGAAGATCGCGTTAAATGGGTTCAATTCGACTTCAAACATCAAAATGGTCCCACCATCGAAAAGAGGTGGGTTGTAATGCAAGTAGGTACTTCGCATTCCGGTGCCTACGAACATATTTCAGCACAATTTTTTAACTATAAGCAGTGATTCAGTATAACAGCTATCCATTATGACACATTTAGTGGTTATTGAAGCCAATTTAAGCGTATTCACTATGTGTTCGTTACAATGCAACGTGAGGCAGTACCAGAAACAAGTACCAACAAGTACCACTTCCAAATAAGTCATTCCTAGTTCGGTTCCTCCTATATGAAGCAAAAAAAAAAACACTGCAAGTGATGTTTCAACATTATTCGCGTTCAGAAAACACCAGTAATCCATGATTCTGTTCCATCGCCAAAGGTCATACATTCCCTTTAAGAAACGATTTACATAATTTTTCGCTTCGCTCCGTATCAACACGCGCTCTGGAAAGGGTCTCAGAATTTAGCGCCCTGGAGGGGGGGGGGGGCAGAATCTGCCCCCCTATGATCTCGGCTCCTATTAAAGCTAGAATAACGAAATTTAGAAGGTAGGGAGTGGGGGTTAAGGACCCCTATAGTGTGCAATTTGTATGACTCTAGGTCAATATTTTTGCAGGTCCCATGAGGTCAAACTTGCAAAAGTTTCTCAAACTAGGGCCTAAAAATCCGATCTTCTCTCCGATCGCTCTAGTTCAAAAACTATGATAGCTAGGAAGAAACGAAAAAAGCAATTGACAGCTCTTGAAATTTTCTATCGCAATCTTGCCCTCAGATTTGACATCAGGTCAACAGTTTAAGCTGCAGAGGTCATCAAAGGTCAATGAGCGTTTTCTAGGATTTTTTCTTGCGCATTACTTTTGATCTAATAAAGATAGGACAATAATTTTGGCACCATCGTCTTTCACTTGTCAAGGTACTTCAACGCATATGCATGGTGACCTTGGCAGGACAATTTCAGAATTTGAGGTCAGGTCAAGGTCACGTGTTGAACTGAAAAGGTCTTGTTGCATATCAGTCGATGCGCCCTAACAAGACGAACACATTGGCGCCTTGTTTGTTTGTTTATTAGGGTTTAAGGGCGCGTCAACACATAACACATTGGCGCCTTCCGCACGTTTCTAGGCTCTTCTTTATCAAAAGTGATTGGCAAAAAGCGTAAGTGACCTCGGGTGACCTCAGATGACCTTGATAACGTCATTGATCAAACATTGCACCTTGATCATCAAGAACAGCCTAAGGTTACATGATCCTGAAAGAATTAGACAGATATAACGCGTTTCTTCTGAAAAGAAATGATCTGTATTTTCCCCCTTGACTTATAATAGGGAAGTCAGGAAATTGACTTGGCCTCAGGTGACCGAGATGAGAAAATGCGCGATGTACAAGTTGTAGTTATCTGTCCTCTTATGAAATCCTAAAAAACGTTTGAAACCAACCTGCCAAAAAATGTGGCCACGGCACAACTGCAAACTTGCAAAATGATCATTTTCACATGTCCGTACTTTGACCTGACCTGGTGACCTGATCTGACGTGACCCAAGTTTAAATTTTGCACATATTGTGTGTTGTTGAATTCTAGGCAGGTACTGAAAAAAACGGCGCCGCATATTTATTATTTTGGGCATATCCCCCACCAGGGCGCGTCTTAAGGTCACTAGATGTCAACAAGATCAAAGTTTCCCATATAATAATTCATGAATCGATTCACCTCCTCCCAATTGCTAAAACAAAAATACATATTAGGTACTTTATTTGTTTTGTTGTAGTGCGCCAAGAGTTTGAAATACTCTCGTTGCCCCAAGTTTAAAGACATTGACAACATTCCGAAAAACAAGGTCATGTTAAACAAAACAAGGGAATACTTTTTCGAAGAGTACTGCAAGTACTAAATACAAGTGTTTTAGAAAAGCTAACCGCTGGCTGAAGATACATCCTTCTCTCTTGTTTTATTTACGACGATTATATTTGCACTTCTCTCTTACACACCCTCATGGGCATGGCTAGCTGATCTTTTTGTTATTTTATCTAGAGTTTTGTTGGTAATGGGACCATTTGGAACCCGTGAAGCTTGTGCATCCTCTAGGAGAAAAGTAATTGTCCTTTAAGTCGTTGTTGTCCTTTAACACCCAAATCATAGCGTAAACCCCGGGATTATCCACGGGTGTTATTAGCTTTGCTATCTGTCCGCGGGGACCTCGGGGAATAAATGTTACAAACAAAAGGTTGCAAGCGGGTTGCAAGCAAAATAAAAAAAACTAGCAGGGAGGGTTGTGGCCAGATTTTTCATTGCCATCTCAACTGAACTTGAGGATTTATGTTTTTAACGTAAATGAGGCACACGGGAAAGGCTGAACATAACTGCCCACCTAATAATTGAGTAGGGAAACTAAAACAATAAAATAAAACAGAAACTAGAGTAACAAAATTTGGTGGGTAGGGAGAGTCTGCGGGGACCTTCGCTTTGTCAAAATAACATGACCTTGGGTCAATATCTTCAAGGTCAAATGAGGTCTAATGTGCAAAATATTAACCCGCGCCCCGCTGGGGTCTCCAGCCGAACGCGCCCCGCTGGGGGGTAAATTTTACCCCGCCCTCGTATCTCCCGAACCAAGCGTCGCAGCGGAACGCGCTAGGCGGCAAACAAAGCTAAACGAAAAACAATCCTAATCAGAACTTAACATTTTCCTAACAAGGTCAAAGGTCAGGTCAAGGTCAGGTCAAAGATCAAAATCACCTATTTTTTATTTATTGGCTGCAGAGACCAGACTATCAACAGCAGCGGGCCAAAACTAGGCCAAAATGCTTCCAAGTATTAGAGGAAGGCACTGCTAGAGTATTAACCGCATACTAAGCACAGGTCAAGGTCAAGGTCAGGTCACAAAAGGTCACTATGAGCAAAAAAATGCATACAAGCCGTATGATACATGTTTTATAGGTTGTTTCTGACGTAGAAATCGATGGTGACGGTCATTTTACCATTTGACCCCATTTAAAGTAAAGGTCAGGCCAAG
>JARFNZ010006912.1:1298-14888 GCA_031763405.1 Balanus nubilus
TTTATCATCACCCCGCCGCCCCCCCCCCCCCCCCCGCTGTCGGTCGAAAACACAAACACATCGGGTCCTTAATCCAATCCGCCATCGGACCGAATCAGAACCAAATCAAACCCCGGGCGAGCGGCGCCAACATCACAACACCCATGAAATATTAATACCGTCTCGGGTGATCCATTGCTCGCTGGTCGGGCCTTCTCCGCGGCGGAGCTGCGGGACGCCGCGTGTTCACACAGCTGGGCCAGAGAACGGGCACATGCCCTGACGTGGCCGCTGTACCGGCCATCGCACCCTGTTCATTACAGCACCGACCTTCCGTGCCAGATGTGTAACTGCAGTCTGCACTGCCACTGTCTGTGTACTGCACCTACACAGCTGACAATTACAGATGACGACTTGAGTTGGTTCAGAGTGACAGTCACGAGTCACCGGGTCACTGAGCGGAGGTTGGTAGTCTGAGATAATACCCTGAGAGAGGCTGTTTTATGGTCTTCATCGGCAAGCGATAGGAAGGGCTTATGAGCCTCTGAGCAGCTCTTCAATGGAACGGGCTGGGACGGTTTCGGTGAAGCGGTGGCTCGTCTAGTGGACTTTATTGGACCCGTCCCAGTGAATGAGCTGGAAGACCGCGGCACCACGACAGTGCCCTACCATAAACCGGCCATAAAAAAGAGGATGACTTTATAGCATCATAGAAAAAGTGCTCTTTTCACTGAAGTGGGCCGATTTCGCTTCTTTGTGGAGCGTAAGTTAGGTGGCTGCCTTAGTCGAGCTAATCCAGAGCTACGGGTGTTATCCATTAGGGTCCTCGGTACGACATTCTGGTGAAAATTAATTAACGACAGCTTTTAAATCAACAGTCAGCACCAGCGCGCGTTGTGTCAGGGCAGGTGTTGCAGCCCGCACCAGCATTCAAATAAAGGCTCCCAAGTGTCCGGGTAACACGTCCCCAGACTCCACTCATCAATCCTTATCCTCCCTTCCGTCACACAGCCGCCACACTCAGTGGAAGGAAGGGGGTAAAACCAACAAGGCGTCAGCGTCTACTCCGGACAACCGAAACCGGTTCTGTGACGCCTCGCGGGGCGCCGTGACGCCGCCGTGACGCTTCGTGACGCCGTCGTGTGACGAGCCGACTCTCCCCGTCACATCCCCCCGCGTGACGCGTTACGGCGACGCCCCCCGGACCGCAGAGGGCCGCCCCACGTACGACTCTCCCCCGCACCGGGCGCCGTACAAACATCGCGCAAAAAGCCGCCTATCCAATGTGGGATTTAAAGCGCGGCTCGGCGGTGGCGGCGCACCGTTAGCGTTTGAATGATAGCCGGTGTGCGCGCTATCTCGGCGGCAGCGGTAGTCGACGGCCAACGGCAGGTAGCCGGTTTGGGATGTTGTTCGTAACTGGCAGCAGATAAAACTATCACCGCTTATCGCTTGTAATAACGGTTGTGGGTTGTAATCATAAATTGGCAGCTGGAATAGCCGTGTACGGACAAACAGTTGAGCGATTCGAAAACATGTCACTCAGACGAAAACAGCATTCCCACGGCTGCTAAGTTTGATAGCTCCGGGAACCTGCCTGTGGCGGCTTTTTCCTGGAAACCGAGCTACTTAGTGGCCAGGTGACCTACCTGTGATGTCTTTCTCTTCGCTGACCTACCTCACGCCGTCCCTTCTCTACAGCCGAACCATTGACCCACCTACGACACCTACCTCCACTGACCTCCGTCCTGTAACATCTGCCTCTGACGACATCTGATTCCTGACATCTGCCTCCTCCCAGACCTGTCTCCTCCGATCCGACTTACCTGAACCCAGCTTCCAGCCGATCTAATGACCCACCTGCAACGTCTCCCTCCTCCTCCTCGAAATCGCTCTCTCCCTCCGATCCCGACTCCGCTCCCGCCGGCTCCTGCTCCGGCTCCGGCTCCTGCTCCGGCTCCGGCTCCGGCTCCGGCTCCTGCTTCTGCTCCGGCTCCTGCTCCGGCTCCTGCTCCGGCTCCGGCTCCGGCTCCTGCTTCTGCTTCTGCTCCTGTTCCGGCTCGACCTCGTCCTCGCTAAGCCCGCTGACCGCCTGCAGTACCTCATCAGTGACGTCATCCAGCAGTGACGTCACCGTGCTGGTGGAGGTGACGTCAGCGGGACGCGGCTTCTTCAGGATGCCGGTCAGCTTGCGGTCCTCGATGTCGGCTGGCGGGGAGCAGCGGCCGGCGGGGTGCCGGTCCGCCCCCGATGATCGCTCCCGCTCCAGGGTGGAGGTCGTGGAGCCTCCCCTAGACGAGGGTCGCTCCAGAGTTGACGCAGGGGAGCGTCTCACTGACGAGGGACGCTCCAGGGTCGAGGTGGAGGAGCGGGCCGCAGAGGAGGGACGCTCCAGGGTCGAGGTGGAGGAGCGGGCCGCAGAGGAGGGCCGCTCCAGGGTCGAGGCCGGGGAGCGCCCCCTGGAGGAGGGCCGCTCCAGGGTCGAGGCGGGGGAGCGGGCCGCAGAGGAGGGCCGCTCCAGGGTCGAGGCCGGGGAGAGGGCCGCAGAGGAGGGACGCTCCAGGGTCGAGGCCGGGGAGAGGGCCGTCCGGCGCAGAGTGCCCGAAGGAGACCGGTCGTCAGAGAGCCGCGGGATCATCGAGGCCCGGGAGCGGGTCGAGCGAGGCTCCGGCTCAGCTGTCAACAGAACGAACGTGGGGTTAGAAAGTAGAGTCCGCATGAACAATGCTGAGCGGTGTTGAAAATGCGAATTATTGATATTTAAGGTTTAGTTTGAAAGTACAATTTTGTAGCTAAATGAATAAAACAACTTTATTTGTAATAGGTGATCAAGGCCATCGCGTTGATAGGATCAATCTGTTTTGGGTTTTTAACCACTGGTTTCGTCACGTCACCTAGCCAAGCAGTGTTTCCGGTGTTGATTTTTGTCTATCGTGAACTATACCGCAAGGGTGGCGTTGATGTGTCAGTCAGTGTCCTAACCGGTTTTCCGCGGTTAATGCAGAGCATCGATCACCGGTGGCGTGTTGTTCCGGAGCCGGGGGAGGGATGGTGGTTTCCTGACTAACGCCCGAGGGTCTGCTGTGTTTTCCAACCCACACCGGAGTCACGGCCCACGGACCGTGTTTTCCACCTCACACCGGCGTCAGCCGAGTACGACCGGCGACAATGTTACCGCCCGTGAGCGCCGCTCGTGAGCGTGAGGCGTGGGTCGTGACGGCACTTTCTATTTACCGGCACGCCTCGTGTAATGATCCGACGGTGAGATCGGGTCGCGGAGCCGACTCCTCACTATAAATAACACCATCACCGAGCTCCGATTGAGCCGGACAGGTTTACGGAGCTCCCGACTGGCCAGGATTGGCTACGGCACGGACTGCCACGGTCTGTGGTGTCATGAGTGGGGCCGAGGACAGGACACGGCGGGTTGACGCCCAGAAAGGCGGCCGTGTCCCGGGTGGTGGTACGCACTTCCTCCCCTGCCTGGTGTCGTCCTACCGGTGACAATAGCACGGCGGGAGGGGCCGGACGGGACACGGTTCACTGAGCAACAAAGGCAGCAGCGGGCGCCGGCTGGAAGCGCCAGCCGCCCCGCCCCGCCGCCGCCGCCGCCCCTAGAGACCATCCCGAGTACCGCGCGCCACCTACCGGCCGGCTTGGCGTCGCTGGTGACGCCACCTTCGTCGGTGGCCGACAGGAGGCGCTCCTGCTCGCGGGCCCGGGCCTCGATCTCCTCTACATCGCTGCCAGCTCGGTCATCATCATCAGGCACCGACAACTCAGTACCGCCACCTGCTGGTTAGAGGGGCAAACATACACATCAGATCTCCTCTACTCCGCTTCCGGCTCGGTTATCCCCATCGGACACCGACAACTCAGTGCTGCCACCTGTTGAACAGACGAATAAATAGAGCACTAGAGCAGTCATCGCCTCATATGCCAACAGAGGCTCACAGCTCCCATGGGGCTTATATGCGCAATCTGTTGCGGATAAGTCCCGTTCCTCACGCAAAAATTAGGTGAAAAAAAATCAGACAAAATTGAATACGGTTTACCAATCTGCAGTACACACGATATAAAGTAATTCTTCCTCTTCAAAGTCGATAACTAGCACATATGTCGCTCGCTTGAAAACGGACAAGTTGCGTCCATGACGATCGGCTGCTGACCTGGCTTGCTGCGCGCCCTCAGTGCCCGCAGTCCTCCGAACAGGGGCAGTCTGGGCTCAGCCTCGTCCCTGTCATCTCTGGCAGGGGCTGCCGCCGGAGTGCTGGCAGCAAGGGTCCGGCCAGACCTGGCAGTAGCCGGCTCAAGGGTCGGCTCAGCGGTCGGCTCAGGGGCTGACTTTGCTGGCTCCTCTGCCGGCGCTGCAGGGAAACGGAATACACGATTGTCATAGCCAGCTTTAAAAAAACAATCACACTACTAAGGAAACGACTTATTACTGGACAAATATGTTATACATGCATTTATCAGTAATTTCAGCGCATGGATCAAAAAGTTGAAGTACAGGTCAGCAAGACAAACTAAGAGAAGCCGAGACAAGACAAGACGTACCGAGGCAAGAAATAGCAAGACGGGAAGAAATAAAGAACCCAGACCAGATTCCACTGGTACGAGTCCTTCCGAGCCCGGAGGCCTCCAACTTACCGGGTGGTGCGGGGTCCGTCTTCTGTTTCCTGAGCGCTCTCAGTCCGAACAGGGGCACACCGCTATCGTCGGTGGGCCCGACGCCGTAGCTGGATGTGATCTGGCCGGCGCCTGAGGTGGGCACCTTGCCGCGCGGGGCCGACGACCGCTTCAGCCAGGCAGGCTCCTCCACACGGCACAGCTCTGTGACACGGCCGAGCGTCAGACACATATACCTACACTACAGCGTGGCAATGCAATCTCACAACCTCACTAGTCAGAACTCGCTACACCTGGAACTGAGCGCGCGAAACACTAAATTTACTGCTGCAATGCCACTTCCGTTTTTTACTCTCACCCGACTTTTGATGAGCAGTGAACAGCAACACCTGCATGTCTATCTCACGGATTAAATGAACGATAGATACCACAATGCTGCTGGAGACCAGCTAGACTAGTACAGACGTCAGCTTACCCTCAGTGGCGGAGCCGTCCTTCTCTGGTTTCTTGCCTACAAACAGAACATGCCCCGTCATGCACTGCACAGACCCCAGCGAGCGTCACTCCTGCGGTACGACCCAGTGCAGCTGCACCCCATGCTATGGTGAACAGTCAAACTAGACACCCGGCTACCCAGCGGCCATGCTGACAACCCTGGCAATGCTTACGGACTATGATCGCAGCCACAGTGAACAAACACATTGCATTCTGTGCTTAGGGTGTGGCTATCCCCTTTATGGTGCGATTCGAAGAGAAACTCACGTTTGGTCTAACTTTATCAGACACCCAAAACAATCATGCAATGGGACGCGACTACGTGACGCCAGACTGAGCCAATTTGTCATTCCAAAATATCGTGATAAAGAACTCGAGCAAAGACTGAATCAATTACGACCACATATATGGTGTTTTTCACGCCAAGAATACGGCACCTTACTACCGCACATTTAAGATTGAATAGCAAACGGACGAAACATTCCTCTATTTAAAAGTCTATACTAATGATTCACCTGAATGCACGGCAAATCATAGCATTACAAAGCTCCGGTAAATATTATGCACATTACACGACTTACTTTCGAACTTGTCGACTTTGGACTTAAGCGGCTCGGCGCTGGCCTTAGGCTTGAAGTCCCTGTCCCTGTCCACCTTGAATGCGGACGGTCGGGGGATCTGCCGCTCCTGACGAGCGGGTCTGTCGGGTTCGCCCCGTCTCGTCTTCTCTGGAGACGGACTCCTCTTCGGCTCGTCCCGGGACGGGACCTCCCTCTTAGGGAGCTCCTCCCGAGGCGGGGCTTCCTTCTTGGGGAGCTCCTCCTGCAGGGCAGCATCGGGCTCCGGCAGTTCATCGTCCGAGTCGACCTGCCTCTCGGGCAGCTTCACGGGCGACTCGCACCTCTTCTCCGGCTGTCGGGCCTCAGGACTCCGGCCCCGCGCTGGGCTCCCGACCGGACGGCGGGTGTCCTCCTCCGCATCAGACTCCTCCTCTGAGTCCTCCTCGTCCTCGTCCTCGCCGGGCGGCAGCTCCTCAATCTTGGGCCGGTCCAGCGGGTCGGACGAATGGAACAGCCTGGAGGCGTACTCCATCTTGAGCCGGCTCAGCTCGGCGGTCGGCCGGTCGGCCTCGTCGGGCTCCTGGACGATCGGCGGCGGCACCGGCGGCTCCCCGCGGCTGCCGCGCCGTGAGCTGCGCGAGCCGCGCCGCTGCCGCGGTTCATCGTCGGTCGGCTCCGAGGAGCGGGACGACCGGCGGCGGGGGCTGTCCCGAGCGCCCACTGCAGGCTGCGAGGCGGGGGACGGCTCCGCCGTGGCAGAGGGTTTGGAGGAGGGACGACGCTCCGGTTCCGCAGCTGGTGTCCTCGTGGACTTCTCCTCTCTGTCAATGCGGCTCCGAGAAGCTCTCGGGGTTCGTGAGTCCTCTTCTGGTGCTGTTACATTGACAGTGATCGTTTCAAGCTTTGAATCGCTGGAGACATTCCGACTCGGGCTCTTTTTTCGCTCAAACTTCTGCTGGGATTTCTTAAACCTCGAGGACTTATCGTCTTCGGGCTGACTTCTCGGGGTCTTCCTAGTAGAATCAGAGCTCTTAGGTTGTGTAGTTACTTTTGAAAACAGCGTCGAACTGGCAGATGTGGTAGACATCTTCTTCACCATTCTGATACGGGTTCGTACTTTGAACCGCTCGTCGTAATTTGTTGCTTTCTCGAGCTGAAAAAGTGAAAATATAATAAGTATGAGAGGTTAAATTACCGAAATAACGAGAAAAACCAGACGTCGGAGGGCCAAACATTAAAAAAATCGCATTATTCATGCCGATTCAAATGAGTACACTTGAATCAAAACACATTTTCACAAGCTTGTAAGCATAACCCATAGGAGAACTATAGTGATGGAGATTAAAAGGTGCCAACATAAATGACTCCTACAAGGAAACGTTGACTAATCACAGCCATACGCACCATGGACTCGAGCAGCGGCAGGTCGTCGATCTCCTCCAGTGGCCAGTCGGCCTGGTTCACGGAGCTTGGCTTCTCCTCCTCCTCCTCCTGTGGCTCGTCCTGTCCGGGGGCCTCCTCCGGCTGACTGGACGGCACCTCAGCGCGGCCCCTCGACACCGGACTCCCCGTCCGCTGCTGAGCCTCCTCCCCCAACGACCGACGCTCCGGTTTGTCGTCTGTCTCCGGTGCCGCCTGACGCGCCGGCCGTCTCTCCGCCGGCTCTTCCCGCTCCGGGACCTCCGGGACCTCCGGGACCTCCGGGACCTCCGGGACCTCGGTCTTCTCCGGGGCCGACTTCCGCTCGTCGCCTCCCGTCGGGAACAGCTCGTCCATAAACTCGCTGTCTGGGTTGTAGCGCAGGTTGGAGAGCCGAGTCACGTTGCGGAACGAGGCGCGACTCGAGCCGGAGCGCGTGTCGCGAGCGAGCTCCCCAACGAGCCTGGCTGACTCGGGCTCCGCAGCCGGCTCCGACTGCTCCGGCTCCGGCGGCGGCACCTGTTTCAACGGCGAGGGCTCGCGCGACACGTGCTCCAGGCTGCGGAGCGAGTCGGCCCGGTTGAGCCTACGCGCCTCCTCCACCGAAATGCTGCTCTCGGAGGCGATCGAGGAGCTGCTGACCATGCGTTTGTATGGGAACTTGCCCTGATGCAGGGCCTGCTTCACATCTGTGTACGAGTCCTCCTGGTACTCGGGCTCGTCCTCACTGCGCGGCGACCTCGGCCGGCCTCGCTCGTCGCCGTCCCGCCTCGCACGGTCCTTCTGCGGAGAGACAGAGTCGCGCAGCGGCACACGAGGCTCCCGCTGCGGAGACATAGAGTGTTTCCTGGCGGGCCAGGTTTGCGCCAGCTCGTCCGCGGTGCGGTCCATCTCGATCTGGGCTCGCATCACGGTGACGGTCTTCTCCGGCGATGCACGCGTGTTGACGGGGTGACTCTCACGCGGCGACGGCTCGTCGTGCGCCAGGTGCTCGAACTTATCCCTCGCCCGATGCACTGAGTCGCTCCGATCGAGCCTCATCTTGTTCCGTGGGCTGGTCGAGCGTCGCGACGTGCTCGACTCGTGCGAGCGCGTCTCGAACTTCTCGAACGCCTTGGCCAGCCGGCTCGACTTGAAGCTGGGCTGGCGTCGGAAGGCGGGTGGGCTCGCCTCGCGCGGCGGGCTGGCCTGGCTGGTCCGCGAGCGGCGCCGGTTGTTGGCCACGAACGGGCGGTCGTCCTCGTTGACGTGCATGTCCGGCGAGGGCACACCATCGCTCTTGGCCTCCTTGGCGTCGTCGGCGGCTTTGAGGAAGGTCAGCTTGTCCAAGAGGCCGGAGCCGGCCGCCTTCCGGCGCAACTCGCCACTCTCGGAGCGCTGCTGTGGCGTCGGGCTCGGCGGACGCTCCGACTCCGGTGCGTCCTCTTCGGCGCTGAGCGCGCCTTGACCGTCCACAATCTCCACGTGCACCTTCGTCTGGAAGTCGTCAGTCTTCTGCTTTGTCTTCGGGGACTCGTCCTCCCGGGTCGAGGGGGGAGGGCTGGGAGATGCCTCGTCCCGGACCGACCGGGGCTCGACAGGGCTCCCATCTCTGGCCGGCGGGGCAGGTGAGGTGCTGTCCCTGGTGACCCCTGGCTCAGGGGAGGGCTCCCCTCTGGCCGCCGGCGGGGACGGGGAACATTTACGGAGAGGTGCACTCTTCTTGTCCCGCGGCGAAACTGTCTCAACGGGAGGAGACTTCGACTTGGACTTTACTGGAGAGCGCCTGGACTCCAGCGACGTTTTACGCTCAGGACGCATGCTTGCATCAGACGATTTCTTCCTCAAAATACCGATGGATTCCCTTGCACGAGGGCTCTCCTTTTCCTCAGATTTTTGCCTGCTGCATAGCCGGGTTGTCCTGGGTGCGGATTCCTGGCTGTTCTTACGGTTGTAGCGGCGGCTGGAGAGGGGCTCGACTGCCGGCTTCTCCTTTCTGGAGATTTCCGATCCTCGTCTTGAAGAAGGCTTCTCCTTCGTCTCGGGTTCCGCCGAGGGTCGACGGCGAGACAGGTCAGAGTTGCGTGACTTCAGCGGCGTCTTTCCGGGACTTCTCCTGGATTCCTTTCTCGCATCGCGAGGCTCGCCGTTCTTCAAAACATGGTCATGGCGGCCCTTCGGCTTCGGAGAGTCGTGTTTCTGCTGACGAGTCGTCGGCGCAGTGTCTGCAGCAGGCTTGTCAACTGGAGACGGAGAGCGATCATGATCGTCGCTGACATTAGGCGACTCATCAACCTGCTTCTTCTCCGGCTCGGCCGGATGACGTAGACAGTCCTCCGTCACTGGAGAACCATTTACCACCTTGTCATCGGGACGTTGAGACTCAGGCTCAGGCTCTTCTGAATTAACATGATCAATGGAACCAGGCGCGTCACGCTCAGGCTCTTTCTCAGGAGAAGACTCTCCCTTTCCTGGTGAAACCGGAGACTTGGCCTTGTTAGAGACCTCATCAGCCGGCTTCGGCTGATCGTCGTCCAGTGGCTGCTTCTCTTCACATCGGGGAGCCTTCTCCCGGCGTGGCAGAGAGCTGTCGTCACGGGTCGGCTCCTCGGCCGGCTCGGGCGTCCTGCTGGGCGAGTTAAACAGCTTCCTCCTGCGGGAGAAGTCGGGCGTCCGCGGCACGGGGGCGACAGTCGGCGATCGCGGCTCCTCCGCCGTCGGCGTCTTATCCCAGATGGTCGCCTTCCGCGCCACGCGCGGCGAATTGGGCATCGTGTTGGCCGTCTTGGTGACCGCTTGCATCTTGTGCTCGAACAGCGACATCTTGTTCCTGACCGACTTCACGGCCGGCTCATCATCGGATCCATCCTGCTCCTGCTCCGGCTCGGCGGCGGGGGCGGGCGCCGGGCGGGGTTTGGACGCCACCGGCGGCGCCTTCTTGACCGTCCACTGCGGCTCCTCAGACGCCGCCGGCTGCCGCCGTGTCGGCTCCTCTGGCTTCAGCTCGTTTGCTCGGTGCGCCTCAGGGGAGTTCTCATCCTGCCGAGACGGGCTTGAACCCCGCTCACCGTCCGGACTGGATCTTCTGCTGCGCCGCTGTCTCTCTTCACTCGGCGATCTCTCCCGACGCAGCCTCTCTTGGCTCGGCGACTTCTGGCGTCTCTGTTCCTCTACGCTGGGAGACCTCTCCCTCCTCTGTCTCTCTTCGCTAGGAGACCTCTCCCTCTTCTGTCTCTCTTCGCTGGGAGACCTCTCTCGTCTCTGTCTTTCCTCGCTCGGCGACCTCTCCGCCCTCTGTCTCTCCTGGCTAGGCGACCTCTCCCTTCTCTGTCTCTCCTGGCTCGGTGACCTATCCCGCGGCTGTGGGGAGCGGCGGGACAGCGGAGACTTGGCAGTCTCATCCCGCGGCAGGTCAGGGACGCTGTCCGGCTCTGACGGCCGTCTGCCGCCCGCCAGAGGCCGGTCCGGCGAGTCCTCCTTGTTGCTGTAGTAGACGAACTCGGACTCGGTGACCGACTCCGTGTCACTCTCGCTGCTGTCACTGCTGTCGCTGTTGGAGGCGCGTCTCTCCTTCTCCTCCGGCTCCGGACGGCGGCGCGGTGCCGTCTTCGTCGGGGACTTCTGTGCCGGCTGAGTTGGTGTCTCAGAGCCGCGTCTCGGCTCAGACTTGTTCTGTTCGGGCGTGGCCGACTCCCGTTTACCTTGGGAGGACCTCCGGCGGCGCAGCTCCGCCAGTCCGGTGTCCAGCGGCGCCTTACGGGTGCAGGAGGCGCCTGGCGCTTGCTGGTGGGCCCGGCCGCGGGCATTGGTGTCTGAGCAGGTGGCCTGTTTGACGGGGCTGGTGGCCCGCGCCCTCGGCTGGCTCCCGTTGCCAGAAGTGGCCGGCTTCACGGGGCTGGAGGCGCGGCCCCGCGGCTGGCTGACGGTCCGCTTGGCCGGACTGCGGGCCGGCTCGGCAGATGGACGGCGACGCTCTTCAGAAGCAGCTGGCTTCCTCCTGTCCTGAGGACGGGAGGTGCCGCGGCGGGGCTGGGTGGCCCCCGAGGACGGCGTCCTCGCCGTCCGCACCGTGGTGTCCGAGCTGCGAGTGGTCCTCGGCTCCCTGGCCGTTACCCTCGTCTGCCGAGTGCCGGGCCGGGTAGTCTGCTTCAGTTTGATGTTGTTCTCCTCCACCACCTCTACCTCAGCGTTCTCCACCTGAATGGAGAACTCCACAGGAGCCCGCTGCGATGAGCCTCCATTAATCTCGAGCGTCTTCTCGGTCTGGTACACCTCGTTCTCCTCCTGTGGTGACGGTGACGGCTGGTCGTCGGCCGGGGCGCGCACCACCCTCCTCCGCCGCACCATCACCGTGCCGTCCTCGTTCTCCACCTCCTCATCGGACTCCTCCACCAGCTCACCACCCACCCCGGCCAGCACGGCGTCCAGGTCGGCGGCGCCACAGCGGCGGACCCGCTCCAGCAGTCGGTGTACCTGGGGCACGTCCGGCGCCGCGCCGTCATACGTCACCAGCAGCTGGTGCCGCTGCTCGGAGCGGGTCTCAGAGCTGTCCAGCTCCAGCTCCACCGGCCGCAGCTCCAGCAGCACCCCGGCTCCGTCCACCGACACCGACACGTTATCGGGCACATCCCACACATCACCGACGTCACCAGCATCAGTGACGTCAGCGGCGACGTCGGCGGCGGTGACACGCTGCTGCTCCTCTGCGGCCTTCTGCTCCGGTTCATGCTCACCCTCCGACCGCCGAGGGCTGCTAACTCCGTTTTTTGACGGCTGACGGCCGGGCACCGTGGCGCCGGCGCGGCCGGTTGGACGCGACGATGACCGGCCCGAGGGCGTCCGCGTGAGCGCCGCCTTCCTGTCTGTGCCGCGCTGACGCAGGGTCGGCTCCGCTGCCGGCGCTCCCCGGCTGGTCTTGATGACCTTTGTGCGCGTGACGGTGCGGGAGCCGTCATCGCCGGTCTGCTCGGCGCGGGAGTCCTCCAGCACCTCGCCCTCGACACTGGCCAGGATGCGCTCAATCTGCTGCAGGTCGTCCAGACCGGCGTCCTGCAGCTGCTGCTGGATGGCTTTCAGGTCAGGCCGCGAGCCATCGTACTCCACCACCAGCTGCCGGTCCGAGGAGCCGTTCTCTCGGCCCGCCGTCGGCCGCCGCCGCTCCGGCTTGGTCGGGGAGGCGTCCCGCGCCCGCTCGGCTGGTTTGGTCGCGGCTCGCGCGGCGGGACGTTTGGTCGGGGACGCGTCCCTGCCGGGCACCGTGCGCCGCGTCGTGGTCGTCTCAGTGCGTCGGAAGGAGCGCCGCGCGGCCCCGTCGCCGCCGGAGCCCGGAAGACCGGGTCGTGATGCGGCCGCGGCGCCCCGCTCTGGCTTCTGCACCTGGTGCGTCGCAGTGGTGGTGAACCGTTTGGAGATCTCCGACACCTTGTTGCGGGAGGGCACACCACGTGTTGAGTCTCGGCCGGTGTCACGAGCGGACCCGCGAGTCGACCCGCCGCGGGTGAAGGGCGCCTCCCGGGCGGAGCCGCGGGTCGAGCCGCGCGTGGAGCCCGACCGCTGGAAGTTGGATGTCTGTCGTCCGGCCGGCTTCTTCGCCTTGCTCTCGACATGCTTCGCGATGACCTTCATGATGTGGGTGACCTGCTCGGCTGAGAAGAAGCCGATCTTCTCCAGCTGGCCGGCCAGCTCCTCCAGGTCGGGGTGGTCGCCCTCAAGCGTCACCGTCACCTCCTGTTGTTGATTCCCGGCCATCAGGGTCAGGATCACCTGTTTCCCCTTGATCTCGATGCTGACGTCGTCCGGCCCGGTGGTGGTGACGCTGCTGGGCTGTTTGACCGGGGCGGGGGCAGGCCGGGACGAGGAGGAGGAGGAGGGGAGACGCTGGGTCTCCTCCGTTCGCACCACCTTCCTGCGCCGGATGACGCGCCGCCCGGTGGCCTCGTCCACCTCCTGCACCGTCTCGTCCTGCAGCACCTCACCGGTCACCTGGCTCAGCAGTGCGTCCAGCTGCTCCGGGTCCGCGGGGTCCAGCCGCAGCACGCGCTCGACCAGCGCCTGCACGTCGGGTCGCGAGCCGTCATAGTGGATGACCACCTCGCGGGGCGGCTCCTGCGCGGCGGCCAAGTTCAGCTGGATCTGGCCGTCCCGCAAGCGGAGCTCAGGGCTGTACTGCGGCGCCGCCGGCCCCTCGGTGGTGAGCTCAGCTCGCGTCGTCCGCACCAGCTCACCGTCCACCGCCGGCTCCTCGGACTCGGTTGGGGTACAACTGAACTCCTCCAGCAGCTCGTCCAGACCGTCCGGGCCGCTGTTCTCCAGGGTACACATCACCTGCTCCAGGTCGGGCGCACCGCTCGGGTAGCGCAGCAGGAACTGGCGGGCCGGCGCGCCGACCGTAGCCGGCACCCAGACGTTCAGCTCGCTGCCGCGTACGGCCACCTCCTGCTGGCGGGGCCGGCGGGGGCGCTGCGGCGGCGCCGGCGCCCGCGCCCTCGGCCCCTCCGCGGCACCGCCCTGGCTCACCGTCCTGCGCCGC